>JAPDVR010000023.1:1291586-1341586 GCA_026230005.1 Gila orcuttii | reverse complement strand
AGAGAGAGAGAGTGAGTGTGAGAGTGAGAGAGAGAGTGTGAGAGAGAGATATATAGATACAGAGAGTGAGAGAGATATAGATACAGAGAGAGAGATATAGATACAGAAAGTGAGAGAGAGAGTGAGAGTGTGAGAGTGAGAGAGAGAGTGTGAGAGTGAGAGAGATATATAGATAGAGAGAGTGAGAGAGATATAGATACAGAAAGTGAGAGAGATACAGATACAGAGAGTGAGAGAGTGAGAGTGAGAGAGTGAGATATATATATATATATATATATATATATATATAGAGAGAGAGAGAGAGAGAGAGAGAGAGTGTGAGAGAGAGTGTGAGAGAGAGTGTGAGATATATATATATATATATATATATATATATATATATATATATATATATATATATATATATATATATATATATATATAGAGAGAGAGAGAGAGAGAGAGAGAGAGAGAGAGAGAGAGAACAGTACCAGTCTGTAGGACGTCCAGCGAACGGAAGAGACTCGGTCAGTGCAGAGACAGAAGGCCAGCGGTCTCAGATAATCATGAACGTCCTGCGCGCTGTACAGCTCCAGCAACAACACCAGCTGCCTGTCACACACACACACACACACACAGTCGTGACATCATCAGCCACATCATCACACCCCACTGAAGGAGGACTCCTACTCGGCCAGCTCGGAGCAAAACCCATCTCACACACACACACACACGTACTCGGCCAGCTCGGAGCGAAACCCCTGTCTCTCTCACACACACACACACTCGTAATCGGCCAGCTCGGAGCGAAACCCCTGTCTCTCTCTCACTCACACACACACACACACAGAAGGACTCGTACTCGGCCAGCTCGGAGCAAAACCCCTGTCTCTCTCACACACACACACACACACACACACACTCGTAATCGGCCAGCTCGGAGCGAAACCCCTGTCTCTCTCTCACTCACACACACACACACACACACACACACAGAAGGACTCGTACTCGGCCAGCTCGGAGCAAAACCCCTGTCTCTCTCACACACACACACACACACACACACACACTCGTAATCGGCCAGCTCGGAGCGAAACCCCTGTCTCTCTCACACACACACACACACGTAATCGGCCAGCTCGGAGCGAAACCCCTGTCTCTCTCTCACACACACACACACACACACACAGAAGGACTCGTACTCGGCCAGCTCGGAGCGAAACCCCTGTCTCTCTCACACACACACACACACAGAAGGACTCGTACTCGGCCACCTCGGAGCGAAACCCGTCTCTCTCACACACACTCGTAATCGGCCAGCTCGGAGCGAAACCCCGGTCTCTCTCTCTCACACACACACACACAGAAGGACTCGTACTCGGCCAGCTCGGAGCGAAACCCCTGTCTCTCTCTCTCTCACACACACACACACACACACACACACACACACACACAGAAGGACTCGTACTCGGCCAGCTCGGAGCGAAACCCCTGTCTCTCTCACACACACACACTCGTAATCGGCCAGCTCGGAGCGAAACCCCTGTCTCTCTCTCACACACACACACACACACAGAAGGACTCGTACTCGGCCAGCTCGGAGCGAAACCCCTGTCTCTCTCTCACACACACACACACACACAGAAGGACTCGTACTCGGCCAGCTCGGAGCGAAACCCCTGTCTCTCTCACACACACTCGTAATCGGCCAGCTCGGAGCGAAACCCCTGTCTCTCTCACACACACACACACTCGTAATCGGCCAGCTCGGATCGAAACCCCTGTCTCTCTCACACACACACACTCGTAATCGGCCAGCTCGGAGCGAAACCCCTGTCTCTCTCTCACACACACACACACAGAAGGACTCGTACTCGGCCAGCTCGGAGCGAAACCCCTGTCTCTCTCTCTCACACACACACACACACACAGAAGGACTCGTACTCGGCCACCTCGGAGCGAAACCCCTGTCTCTCTCTCTCACACACACACACACACACAGAAGGACTCGTACTCGGCCAGCTCGGAGCGAAACCCCTGTCTCTCTCACACACACACACTCGTACTCGACCAGCTCGGATCAAAACCCGTCTCTCTCACACACACTCGTAATCGGCCAGCTCGGAGCGAAACCCCGGTCTCTCTCTCTCACACACACACACACACACACACACAGAAGGACTCGTACTCGGCCAGCTCGGAGCGAAACCCCTGTCTCTCTCTCTCTCACTCACACACACACACACACACACACACACACACAGAAGGACTCGTACTCGGCCAGCTCGGAGCGAAACCCCTGTCTCTCTCACACACACACACTCGTACTCGACCAGCTCGGATCAAAACCCGTCTCTCTCACACACACTCGTAATCGGCCAGCTCGGAGCGAAACCCCGGTCTCTCTCTCTCACACACACACACACACACACACACAGAAGGACTCGTACTCGGCCAGCTCGGAGCGAAACCCCTGTCTCTCTCTCTCTCACACACACACACACACACACACACACACACACACACACACACACACAGAAGGACTCGTACTCGGCCAGCTCGGAGCGAAACCCCTGTCTCTCTCTCACACACACACACACACAGAAGGACTCGTACTCGGCCAGCTCGGAGCGAAACCCCTGTCTCTCTCTCACACACACACACACACACACACACACACACACACACACAAGGACTCGTACTCGGCCAGCTCGGAGCGAAACCCCTGTCTCTCTCACACACACACACACACAGAAGGACTCGTACTCGGCCAGCTCGGAGCGAAACCCCTGTCTCTCTCACACACACACACACTCGTAATCGGCCAGCTCGGAGCGAAACCCCTGTCTCTCTCACACACACACACTCGTAATCGGCCAGCTCGGAGCGAAACCCCTGTCTCTCTCTCTCACACACACACACACACACAGAAGGACTCGTACTCGGCCAGCTCGGAGCGAAACCCCTGTCTCTCTCTCACACACACACACACACACAGAAGGACTCGTACTCGGCCAGCTCGGAGCGAAACCCCTGTCTCTCTCACACACACACACACTCGTAATCGGCCAGCTCGGAGCGAAACCCCTGTCTCTCTCACACACACACACTCGTAATCGGCCAGCTCGGAGCGAAACCCCTGTCTCTCTCTCACACACACACACACAGAAGGACTCGTACTCGGCCAGCTCGGAGCGAAACCCCTGTCTCTCTCTCTCACACACACACACACACACACAGAAGGACTCGTACTCGGCCACCTCGGAGCGAAACCCCTGTCTCTCTCTCTCACACACACACACACACACAGAAGGACTCGTACTCGGCCAGCTCGGAGCGAAACCCCTGTCTCTCTCTCACTCACACACACACACACACACACACACACACACACACACACAGAAGGACTCGTACTCGGCCAGCTCGGAGCGAAACCCCTGTCTCTCTCACACACACACACTCGTACTCGACCAGCTCGGATCAAAACCCGTCTCTCTCACACACACTCGTAATCGGCCAGCTCGGAGCGAAACCCCGGTCTCTCTCTCTCACACACACACACACACACACACACAGAAGGACTCGTACTCGGCCAGCTCGGAGCGAAACCCCTGTCTCTCTCACACACACACACTCGTACTCGACCAGCTCGGATCAAAACCCGTCTCTCTCACACACACTCGTAATCGGCCAGCTCGGAGCGAAACCCCGGTCTCTCTCTCTCACACACACACACACACACACACACAGAAGGACTCGTAATCGGCCAGCTCGGAGCGAAACCCCGGTCTCTCTCTCTCACACACACACACACACACACACACAGAAGGACTCGTACTCGGCCAGCTCGGAGCGAAACCCCTGTCTCTCTCTCTCTCACACACACACACACACACACACACACACACACACACACACACACAGAAGGACTCGTACTCGGCCAGCTCGGAGCGAAACCCCTGTCTCTCTCTCACACACACACACACACAGAAGGACTCGTACTCGGCCAGCTCGGAGCGAAACCCCTGTCTCTCTCTCACACACACACACACACACACACACACACACACACACACACAAGGACTCGTACTCGGCCAGCTCGGAGCGAAACCCCTGTCTCTCTCACACACACACACACACAGAAGGACTCGTACTCGGCCAGCTCGGAGCGAAACCCCTGTCTCTCTCACACACACACACACTCGTAATCGGCCAGCTCGGAGCGAAACCCCTGTCTCTCTCACACACACACACTCGTAATCGGCCAGCTCGGAGCGAAACCCCTGTCTCTCTCTCTCACACACACACACACACACAGAAGGACTCGTACTCGGCCACCTCGGAGCGAAACCCCTGTCTCTCTCACACACACACACTCGTAATCGGCCAGCTCGGAGCGAAACCCCTGTCTCTCTCTCACACACACACACACACACACAGAAGGACTCGTACTCGGCCAGCTCGGAGCGAAACCCCTGTCTCTCTCTCTCTCACACACACACACACACACACACACACACACACACACACACACAGAAGGACTCGTACTCGGCCAGCTCGGAGCGAAACCCCTGTCTCTCTCTCACACACACACACACACAGAAGGACTCGTACTCGGCCAGCTCGGAGCGAAACCCCTGTCTCTCTCTCACACACACACAGAAGGACTCGTACTCGGCCAGCTCGGAGCGAAACCCCTGTCTCTCTCTCACACACACACACACACACACACACACACACACACACACACACACACACACACAAGGACTCGTACTCGGCCAGCTCGGAGCGAAACCCCTGTCTCTCTCACACACACACACACACAGAAGGACTCGTACTCGGCCAGCTCGGAGCGAAACCCCTGTCTCTCTCTCTCTCACACACACACACACACACACACACACACACACACACACACACACACAGAAGGACTCGTACTCGGCCAGCTCGGAGCGAAACCCCTGTCTCTCTCTCACACACACACACACACAGAAGGACTCGTACTCGGCCAGCTCGGAGCGAAACCCCTGTCTCTCTCTCACACACACACAGAAGGACTCGTACTCGGCCAGCTCGGAGCGAAACCCCTGTCTCTCTCTCACACACACACACACACACACACACACACACACACACACACACAAGGACTCGTACTCGGCCAGCTCGGAGCGAAACCCCTGTCTCTCTCACACACACACACACACAGAAGGACTCGTACTCGGCCAGCTCGGAGCGAAACCCCTGTCTCTCTCACACACACACACACTCGTAATCGGCCAGCTCGGAGCGAAACCCCTGTCTCTCTCACACACACACACTCGTAATCGGCCAGCTCGGAGCGAAACCCCTGTCTCTCTCTCTCACACACACACACACACACAGAAGGACTCGTACTCGGCCAGCTCGGAGCGAAACCCCTGTCTCTCTCTCACACACACACACACACAGAAGGACTCGTACTCGGCCAGCTCGGAGCGAAACCCCTGTCTCTCTCTCACACACACACACACACACAGAAGGACTCGTACTCGGCCAGCTCGGAGCGAAACCCCTGTCTCTCTCACACACACACACACTCGTAATCGGCCAGCTCGGAGCGAAACCCCTGTCTCTCTCACACACACACACACTCGTAATCGGCCAGCTCGGATCGAAACCCCTGTCTCTCTCACACACACACACTCGTAATCGGCCAGCTCGGAGCGAAACCCCTGTCTCTCTCTCACACACACACACACAGAAGGACTCGTACTCGGCCAGCTCGGAGCGAAACCCCTGTCTCTCTCTCTCACACACACACACACACACACAGAAGGACTCGTACTCGGCCACCTCGGAGCGAAACCCCTGTCTCTCTCTCTCACACACACACACACACACAGAAGGACTCGTACTCGGCCAGCTCGGAGCGAAACCCCTGTCTCTCTCTCACTCACACACACACACACACACACACACACACACACACACACAGAAGGACTCGTACTCGGCCAGCTCGGAGCGAAACCCCTGTCTCTCTCACACACACACACTCGTACTCGACCAGCTCGGATCAAAACCCGTCTCTCTCACACACACTCGTAATCGGCCAGCTCGGAGCGAAACCCCGGTCTCTCTCTCTCACACACACACACACACACACACACAGAAGGACTCGTACTCGGCCAGCTCGGAGCGAAACCCCTGTCTCTCTCACACACACACACTCGTACTCGACCAGCTCGGATCAAAACCCGTCTCTCTCACACACACTCGTAATCGGCCAGCTCGGAGCGAAACCCCGGTCTCTCTCTCTCACACACACACACACACACACACACAGAAGGACTCGTAATCGGCCAGCTCGGAGCGAAACCCCGGTCTCTCTCTCTCACACACACACACACACACACACACAGAAGGACTCGTACTCGGCCAGCTCGGAGCGAAACCCCTGTCTCTCTCTCTCTCACACACACACACACACACACACACAGAAGGACTCGTACTCGGCCAGCTCGGAGCGAAACCCCTGTCTCTCTCTCACACACACACACACACAGAAGGACTCGTACTCGGCCAGCTCGGAGCGAAACCCCTGTCTCTCTCTCACACACACACAGAAGGACTCGTACTCGGCCAGCTCGGAGCGAAACCCCTGTCTCTCTCTCACACACACACACACACACACACACACACACACACACACACACAAGGACTCGTACTCGGCCAGCTCGGAGCGAAACCCCTGTCTCTCTCACACACACACACACACAGAAGGACTCGTACTCGGCCAGCTCGGAGCGAAACCCCTGTCTCTCTCACACACACACACACTCGTAATCGGCCAGCTCGGAGCGAAACCCCTGTCTCTCTCACACACACACACTCGTAATCGGCCAGCTCGGAGCGAAACCCCTGTCTCTCTCTCTCACACACACACACACACACAGAAGGACTCGTACTCGGCCACCTCGGAGCGAAACCCCTGTCTCTCTCACACACACACACTCGTAATCGGCCAGCTCGGAGCGAAACCCCTGTCTCTCTCTCACACACACACACACACACACAGAAGGACTCGTACTCGGCCAGCTCGGAGCGAAACCCCTGTCTCTCTCTCTCTCACACACACACACACACACACACACACACACACACACACACACAGAAGGACTCGTACTCGGCCAGCTCGGAGCGAAACCCCTGTCTCTCTCTCACACACACACACACACAGAAGGACTCGTACTCGGCCAGCTCGGAGCGAAACCCCTGTCTCTCTCTCACACACACACAGAAGGACTCGTACTCGGCCAGCTCGGAGCGAAACCCCTGTCTCTCTCTCACACACACACACACACACACACACACACACACACACACACACACAAGGACTCGTACTCGGCCAGCTCGGAGCGAAACCCCTGTCTCTCTCACACACACACACACACAGAAGGACTCGTACTCGGCCAGCTCGGAGCGAAACCCCTGTCTCTCTCTCTCTCACACACACACACACACACACACACACACACACACACACACACACACACAGAAGGACTTGTACTCGGCCAGCTCGGAGCGAAACCCCTGTCTCTCTCTCACACACACACACACACAGAAGGACTCGTACTCGGCCAGCTCGGAGCGAAACCCCTGTCTCTCTCTCACACACACACAGAAGGACTCGTACTCGGCCAGCTCGGAGCGAAACCCCTGTCTCTCTCTCACACACACACACACACACACACACACACACACACACAAGGACTCGTACTCGGCCAGCTCGGAGCGAAACCCCTGTCTCTCTCACACACACACACACACAGAAGGACTCGTACTCGGCCAGCTCGGAGCGAAACCCCTGTCTCTCTCACACACACACACACTCGTAATCGGCCAGCTCGGAGCGAAACCCCTGTCTCTCTCACACACACACACTCGTAATCGGCCAGCTCGGAGCGAAACCCCTGTCTCTCTCTCTCACACACACACACACACACACAGAAGGACTCGTACTCGGCCACCTCGGAGCGAAACCCCTGTCTCTCTCACACACACACACTCGTAATCGGCCAGCTCGGAGCGAAACCCCTGTCTCTCTCTCACACACACACACACACACACAGAAGGACTCGTACTCGGCCAGCTCGGAGCGAAACCCCTGTCTCTCTCTCTCTCACACACACACACACACACACACACACACACACACACACACACACACAGAAGGACTCGTACTCGGCCAGCTCGGAGCGAAACCCCTGTCTCTCTCTCACACACACACACACACAGAAGGACTCGTACTCGGCCAGCTCGGAGCGAAACCCCTGTCTCTCTCTCACACACACACAGAAGGACTCGTACTCGGCCAGCTCGGAGCGAAACCCCTGTCTCTCTCTCACACACACACACACACACACACACACACACACACACACACACACAAGGACTCGTACTCGGCCAGCTCGGAGCGAAACCCCTGTCTCTCTCACACACACACACACACAGAAGGACTCGTACTCGGCCAGCTCGGAGCGAAACCCCTGTCTCTCTCACACACACACACACTCGTAATCGGCCAGCTCGGAGCAAAACCCCTGTCTCTCTCACACACACACACTCGTAATCGGCCAGCTCGGAGCGAAACCCCTGTCTCTCTCTCTCACACACACACACACACACAGAAGGACTCGTACTCGGCCACCTCGGAGCGAAACCCCTGTCTCTCTCACACACACACACTCGTAATCGGCCAGCTCGGAGCGAAACCCCTGTCTCTCTCTCACACACACACACACACACACACACACAGAAGGACTCGTACTCGGCCAGCTCGGAGCGAAACCCCTGTCTCTCTCACACACACACACACACGTAATCGGCCAGCTCGGAGCGAAACCCCTGTCTCTCTCTCACACACACACACACACACACACAGAAGGACTCGTACTCGGCCAGCTCGGAGCGAAACCCCTGTCTCTCTCACACACACACACACACAGAAGGACTCGTACTCGGCCACCTCGGAGCGAAACCCGTCTCTCTCACACACACTCGTAATCGGCCAGCTCGGAGCGAAACCCCGGTCTCTCTCTCTCACACACACACACACACACACACACAGAAGGACTCGTACTCGGCCAGCTCGGAGCGAAACCCCTGTCTCTCTCTCTCTCACACACACACACACACACACACACACAGAAGGACTCGTACTCGGCCAGCTCGGAGCGAAACCCCTGTCTCTCTCACACACACACACTCGTAATCGGCCAGCTCGGAGCGAAACCCCTGTCTCTCTCTCACACACACACACACACAGAAGGACTCGTACTCGGCCAGCTCGGAGCGAAACCCCTGTCTCTCTCTCACACACACACACACACACAGAAGGACTCGTACTCGGCCAGCTCGGAGCGAAACCCCTGTCTCTCTCACACACACACACACTCGTAATCGGCCAGCTCGGATCGAAACCCCTGTCTCTCTCACACACACACACTCGTAATCGGCCAGCTCGGAGCGAAACCCCTGTCTCTCTCTCACACACACACACACAGAAGGACTCGTACTCGGCCAGCTCGGAGCGAAACCCCTGTCTCTCTCACACACACACACTCGTAATCGGCCAGCTCGGAGCGAAACCCCTGTCTCTCTCTCTCACACACACACACACACACAGAAGGACTCGTACTCGGCCACCTCGGAGCGAAACCCCTGTCTCTCTCTCTCACACACACACACACACACAGAAGGACTCGTACTCGGCCAGCTCGGAGCGAAACCCCTGTCTCTCTCACACACACACACTCGTACTCGACCAGCTCGGATCAAAACCCGTCTCTCTCACACACACTCGTAATCGGCCAGCTCGGAGCGAAACCCCGGTCTCTCTCTCTCACACACACACACACACACACAGAAGGACTCGTACTCGGCCAGCTCGGAGCGAAACCCCTGTCTCTCTCTCTCTCACACACACACACACACACACACACACACACAGAAGGACTCGTACTCGGCCAGCTCGGAGCGAAACCCCTGTCTCTCTCTCACACACACACAGAAGGACTCGTACTCGGCCAGCTCGGAGCGAAACCCCTGTCTCTCTCTCACACACACACACACACACACACACACACACACACACACACACACACACACAAGGACTCGTACTCGGCCAGCTCGGAGCGAAACCCCTGTCTCTCTCACACACACACACACACAGAAGGACTCGTACTCGGCCAGCTCGGAGCGAAACCCCTGTCTCTCTCACACACACACACACTCGTAATCGGCCAGCTCGGAGCGAAACCCCTGTCTCTCTCACACACACACACTCGTAATCGGCCAGCTCGGAGCGAAACCCCTGTCTCTCTCTCTCACACACACACACACAGAAGGACTCGTACTCGGCCACCTCGGAGCGAAACCCCTGTCTCTCTCACACACACACACTCGTAATCGGCCAGCTCGGAGCGAAACCCCTGTCTCTCTCTCACACACACACACACACACACAGAAGGACTCGTACTCGGCCAGCTCGGAGCGAAACCCCTGTCTCTCTCACACACACACACTCGTAATCGGCCAGCTCGGAGCGAAACCCCTGTCTCTCTCACACACACACACTCGTACTCGGCCAGCTCGGAGCGAAACCCCTGTCTCTCTCTCACACACACACACACACAGAAGGACTCGTACTCGGCCAGCTCGGAGCGAAACCCCTGTCTCTCTCACACACACACACACTCGTAATCGGCCAGCTCGGAGCGAAACCCCTGTCTCTCTCTCACACACACACACACAGAAGGACTCGTACTCGGCCAGCTCGGAGCGAAACCCCTGTCTCTCTCACACACACACACTCGTAATCGGCCAGCTCGGAGCGAAACCCCTGTCTCTCTCTCTCACACACACACACACACACACACACACACACAGAAGGACTCGTACTCGGCCAGCTCGGAGCGAAACCCCTGTCTCTCTCACACACACACACACACACACACACAGAAGGACTCGTACTCGGCCAGCTCGGATCAAAACCCGTCTCTCTCACACACACTCGTAATCGGCCAGCTCGGAGCGAAACCCCTGTCTCTCTCTCACACACACACACACACACAGAAGGACTCGTACTCGGCCAGCTCGGAGCGAAACCCCTGTCTCTCTCACACACACACACACACAGAAGGACTCGTACTCGGCCACCTCGGAGCGAAACCCCTGTCTCTCTCACACACACACACTCGTAATCGGCCAGCTCGGAGCGAAACCCCTGTCTCTCTCACACACACACACACACACACACACACACACAGAAGGACTCGTACTCGGCCACCTCGGAGCGAAACCCCTGTCTCTCTCACACACACACACTCGTAATCGGCCAGCTCGGAGCGAAACCCCTGTCTCTCTCTCACACACACACACACACAGAAGGACTCGTACTCGTCCAGCTCGGAGCGAAACCCCTGTCTCTCTCACACACACACACACACACACACACAGAAGGACTCGTACTCGTCCAGCTCGGAGCGAAACCCCTGTCTCTCTCTCACACACACACACACACAGAAGGACTCGTACTCGTCCAGCTCGGAGCGAAACCCCTGTCTCTCTCACACACACACACACACACACACACACACACACACACAGAAGGACTCGTACTCGGCCAGCTCGGAGCGAAACCCCTGTCTCTCTCTCACACACACACACACACACACAGAAGGACTCGTACTCGGCCAGCTCGGAGCGAAACCCCTGTCTCTCTCACACACACACACTCGTAATCGGCCAGCTCGGAGCGAAACCCCTGTCTCTCTCACACACACACACACACAGAAGGACTCGTACTCGGCCACCTCGGAGCGAAACCCCTGTCTCTCTCACACACACACACTCGTAATCGGCCAGCTCGGAGCGAAACCCCTGTCTCTCTCTCACACACACACACACACACACAGAAGGACTCGTACTCGGCCAGCTCGGAGCGAAACCCCTGTCTCTCTCACACACACACACACACACAGAAGGACTCGTACTCGGCCACCTCGGAGCGAAACCCCTGTCTCTCTCACACACACACACTCGTAATCGGCCAGCTCGGAGCGAAACCCCTGTCTCTCTCTCACACACACACACACACACACAGAAGGACTCGTACTCGGCCAGCTCGGAGCGAAACCCCTGTCTCTCTCACACACACACACTCGTAATCGGCCAGCTCGGAGCGAAACCCCTGTCTCTCTCTCACACACACACACACACACACAGAAGGACTCGTACTCGTACAGCTCGGAGCGAAACCCCTGTCTCTCTCACATACACACTCGTAATCGGCCAGCTCGGAGCGAAACCCCTGTCTCGCTCACACACACACACTCATAATCGGCCAGCTCTGAGCGAAACCCCTGTCTCTCTCTCACACACACACACACACACACAGAAGGACTCGTACTCGGCCACCTCGGAGCGAAACCCCTGTCTCTCTCACACACACACACTCATAATCGGCCAGCTCGGAGCGAAACCCCTGTCTCTCTCTCACACACACACACACACACACACAGAAGGACTCGTACTCTGCCACCTCGGAGCGAAACCCCTGTCTCTCTCACACACACACACTCGTAATCGGCCAGCTCGGAGCGAAACCCCTGTCTCTCTCTCACACACACACACACACACACAGAAGGACTCGTACTCGGCCACCTCGGAGCGAAACCCCTGTCTCTCTCACACACACACACACACACACACACAGAAGGACTCGTACTCGGCCAGCTCGGAGCGAAACCCCTGTCTCTCTCACACACACACACTCGTAATCGGCCAGCTCGGAGCGAAACCCCTGTCTCTCTCTCACACACACACACACACACACACACACACACAGAAGGACTCGTACTCGGCCAGCTCGGAGCGAAACCCCTGTCTCTCTCACACACACACTCGTAATCGGCCAGCTCGGAGCGAAACCCCTGTCTCTCTCTCACACACACACACACACACACACACACACACACACACAGAAGGACTCGTACTCGGCCAGCTCGGAGCGAAACCCCTGTCTCTCTCTCACACACACACACACACACACACACACACACACACAGAAGGACTCGTACTCGGCCAGCCCGGAGCGAAACCCCTGTCTCTCTCACACACACACACAGAAGGACTCGTACTCGGCCAGCTCGGAGCGAAACCCCTGTCTCTCTCACACACACACTCGTAATCGGCCAGCTCGGAGCGAAACCCCGGTCTCTCTCACACACACACTCGTAATCGGCCAGCTCGGAGCGAAACCCCTGTCTCTCTCACACACACACTCGTAATCGGCCAGCTTGGAGCGAAACCCCTGTCTCTCTCACACACACACACACAGAAGGACTCGTACTCGGCCAGCTCGGAGCGAAACCCCTGTCTCTCTCACACACACACTCGTAATCGGCCAGCTCGGAGCGAAACCCCTGTCTCTCTCACACACACACTCGTAATCGGCCAGCTCGGAGCGAAACCCCTGTCTCTCTCACACACACACTCGTAATCGGCCAGCTTGGAGCGAAACCCCTGTCTCTCTCTCACACACACACACAGAAGGACTCGTACTCGGCCAGCTCGGAGCGAAACCCCTGTCTCTCTCACACACACACTCGTAATCGGCCAGCTCGGAGCGAAACCCCTGTCTCTCTCACACACACACTCGTAATCGGCCAGCTCGGAGCGAAACCCCTGTCTCTCTCACACACACACTCGTAATCGGCCAGCTTGGAGCGAAACCCCTGTCTCTCTCACACACACACACACAGAAGGACTCGTACTCGGCCAGCTCGGAGCGAAACCCCTGTCTCTCTCACACACACACTCGTAATCGGCCAGCTCGGAGCGAAACCCCTGTCTCTCACACACACACACTCGTAATCGGCCAGCTCGGAGCGAAACCCCTGTCTCTCACACACACACACTCGTAATCGGCCAGCTCGGAGCGAAACCCCTGTCTCTCTCACACACACACACAGAAGGACTCGTACTCGGCCAGCTCGGAGCGAAACCCCTATCTCTCTCACATACACACTCGTAATCGGCCAGCTCGGAGCGAAACCCCTGTCTCTCTCACACACACACACAGAAGGACTCGTACTCGGCCAGCTCGGAGCGAAACCCCTGTCTCTCTCACACACACACACTCGTAATCGGCCAGCTCGGAGCGAAACCCCTGTCTCTCTCACACACACACACAGAAGGACTCGTACTCGGCCACCTCGGAGCGAAACCCCTGTCTCGCTCACACACACACACTCATAATCGGCCAGCTCGGAGCGAAACCCCTGTCTCTCTCTCACACACACACACACACACAGAAGGACTCGTACTCGGCCACCTCGGATCGAAACCCCTGTCTCTCTCACACACACACACTCGTAATCGGCCAGCTCGGAGCGAAACCCCTGTCTCTCTCTCTCACACACACACACACACACACACACACAGAAGGACTCGTACTCGGCCACCTCGGATCGAAACCCCTGTCTCTCTCACACACACACACACACACACACACACACAGAAGGACTCGTACTCGGCCAGCTCGGAGCGAAACCCCTGTCTCTCTCACACACACACACACACACACACACACACAGAAGGACTCGTACTCGGCCACCTCGGATCGAAACCCCTGTCTCTCTCACACACACACACACACACACACACACACACACACACTCGTAATCGGCCAGCTCGGAGCGAAACCCCTGTCTCTCTCTCTCACACACACACACACACACACAGAAGGACTCGTACTCGGCCACCTCGGATCGAAACCCCTGTCTCTCTCACACACACACACTCGTAATCGGCCAGCTCGGAGCGAAACCCCTGTCTCTCTCTCTCACACACACACACACACACACAGAAGGACTCGTACTCGGCCACCTCGGAGCGAAACCCCTGTCTCTCTCTCTCACACACACACACACACACTCGTAATCGGCCAGCTCGGAGCGAAACCCCTGTCTCTCTCTCTCACACACACACACACACACAAGGACTCGTACTCGGCCAGCTCAGAGCGAAACCCGTCTCTCACACACACACACACACACACACTAGGGCTGTCAACTTTAGTCGTTTAGTCGACTAATCGGTCGATGCAGTCTTGGTCGACTGACATTCTTATTGGTCGACCAGTTGCTTTTTTTTTTTTTTTTTTTTAACCAATAGAAATAAATTTTCAATGATTTACTCCTTGATATTTATTCCTTTATAAGCAGTTATATATTACTGTATTCTAAATATAATTATCCTATGGTTTATCCGCAACTTTAAATGCTTTAATTTAGGCTATTTTGTAACAGCGCCACAGTTTAGCGCACACACATAGAACACTCGGTTCGCACCTGTGGCTGCGCTGCTGCTTCGTGCTCCGTAAGGGATATAGGTAGTTTAGCTGTACTCATTCAGTTAGAACGCTATTTGTTTCGGTTTTTATACACTATGTTTTTATCTCGATGCGGCGTGGACACACTTGGAAAAAAAAAAGAGCGCGTCGCACCGCGACCGCGTTGCTTCCATCATGAGCGCGCACACCGCGCACCTACATTTGAAATCGAACTTGAGCGCGCAAAAGACGTGAGCAGTCCCTTTAACGGCTTTATCATGCTGACTCAATAGATTGTGTTTTCTTGATATGTTTTTGTTTTTATTTGTACACTTGACGCATTTGAAAAAAGCCTAAATAATGTAACAAAACGAAAATAAACCTATATGCGGTCCTACAATACAGCCTATTATTATTAGGATTGTTTTTTAGGCTCTTTGGGTTTTTTTGTGTGTTTGTTTTAAAACTCCTAGATCGGCTGGACAAAAGTTAACCCATAGCTTTGAAAGTAAAGAGGAATATACAGCCTGTATAAATGAGAGCTTTTGTTAGGATTTTTCATTGTGGCAGATAGCAGTTATATTTTTTTGTAGCGTGTGGTGTGGTCAGGTGCGCGATTGCTCCTCACTTTTTGCAGTTAAAAAAAAATCACTTAATTTTCAAAGAATTGTATTATTATTATAGTTTTATGTATTTTTGATGTTTTTTCGTTGTTGTTTTATAAATGCTCTATGACAATTGTTAAAAAATGTTCAATCAAAACATCGCAGTCTTTTTTTTTTTTTTTTTTTTGACTAATCGTTGCGCAGGACAAGACTTTGGTCGACTAAGGATTTCTTTGGTTGACTACAGCCCTAACACACACACACAAGGACTCGTACTCGGCCAGCTCGGAGCGAAACCCCTGTCTCTCTCTCACACACACACACACACACACACACACACACACACACACACACACACACACACACACAAGGACTCGTACTCGGCCAGCTCGGAGCGAAACCCCTGTCTCTCTCTCTCACACACACACACACACACACACACAAGGACTCGTACTCGGCCAGCTCGGAGCGAAACCCCTGTCTCTCTCTCACACACACACACACACACACACACACACACACACAAACACACACAAGGACTCGTACTCGGCCAGCTCGTAGCGAAACCTCCAGTTGCGGCTGTTGTCGGTCACCAGGAACTCCTGAAGCTGGTAAAGATATTTCCTCCTCGTGTCCTGATGCAGAAGCTGTAAGAGCAACACATCAACATTAGGGCTGGCAACATGGCTGAAAACATCAACTACAATTTCTTTCTTAAATATTAGCAAAATTTGAATTATATTCAAATTCTAAAGGCAATACTTGATGTTAAAGGTGACATTATGCCCTTTTTCACAAGATGTAATATAAATCTATGGCGTCCCCAGAATGTGTCTTTGAAATTTCAGCTCAAAATCATCCCAGATCATTTATTAAAGCTGGTCAAATTTGCCCCTTTTTGGGTTGGAGCAAAAATTCGCAGTTTTTGTGTGTCCCTTTAAATGCAAATGAGCTGCAGCTCCGCCTCCATTCAAAAGAGGGCGGAGTCTTTACACAAGCTTCAGAAACTCCAGCAATAGAGCATCACAGTCCCACCCACAGCCCGAGAGAGCTTAGGTGCCGGAAGTAAATTTCCCATCCATTTCTCCCATTGACGTTTTGAAAAATCCGTATCTATAGAGTTTTAGAGCATGTCTAAGGATAACCAGCTACGGCTGAACTCATAAGCATACAACATATCATTTCAAGTGAAAAAACGAAGAGAAAATCCAAAAAAAGTCAAAGGTACAAGACTGTGTACATATTTTCATTTCCGAGCGAAGGAACTACTCATCCCATAAACCACCGGGGCTCACTGAAGTCGACTGAAGCCACAACCGCGAAAGAGCCTTTTGAGCGACTTCCAAATCTGACGACGGCCACGCGAACTTTTTCCTCCACTGAATTTAATATAGTGAATGTGCAGGGAAACTCCTTTTCCACGATTTACTGAAGCTTATGTAAAACGCATTTGCAGCTGCACAACTAGCACATTCAGCATCTGGCTCACTCATAGGCTGTGCTGCGGCTCTGACGTGCGACCAATGAGCTAGCCCTATGTCATTACACGATCTTCAGTCTTCACGGACCTTCGGTCTTAATGACCCTTGCAGATTAAGGGTCGGTAATATTATAACCGTGCAGATTAAGGGCCGGTAATATTATAAACGTGCAGATTAAGGGCCGGTAATATTATAAACGTGCAGATTAAGGGCCGGTAATATTATAACCGTGCAGATTAAGAGCCGGTAATATTATAAACGTGCAGATTAAGAGCCGGTAATATTATAAACGTGCAGATTAAGGGTCGGTAATATTATAAACGTGCAGATTAAGGGCCGGTAATATTATAAACGTGCAGATTAAGGGCCGGTAATATTATAAACGTGCAGATTAAGGGCCGGTAATATTATGAACGTGCAGATTAAGGGCCGGTAATATTATAAACGTGCAGATTAAGGGCCGGTAATATTATGAACGTGCAGATTAAGGGCCGGTAATATTATAAACGTGCAGATTAAGGGTCGGTAATATTATAAACGTGCAGATTAAGATTAGGTAATATTATAAACGTGCAGATTAAGAGCCGGTAATATTATAAACGTGCAGATTAAGGGCCGGTAATATTATTAACGTGCAGATTAAGGGCCGGTAATATTATTAACGTGCAGATTAAGAGCCGGTAATATTATAAACGTGCAGATTAAGATTAGGTAATATTATAAACGTGCAGATTAAGTGTCGGTAATATTATAAACGTGCAGATTAAGAGCCGGTAATATTATAAACGTGCAGATTAAGGGCCGGTAATATTATAAACGTGCAGATTAAGAGCCGGTAATATTATAAACGTGCAGATTAAGAGCCGGTAATATTATGAACGTGCAGATTAAGGGCCGGTAATATTATAAACGTGAAGATTAAGTGTCGGTAATATTATAAACGTGCAGATTAAGAGCCGGTAATATTATGAACGTGCAGATTAAGGACCGGTAATATTGTAAACTTGCAGATTAAGGGCCGGTAAAATTATAAAGGTGCAGGTTAAGGGTCGGTAATATTATAAACGTGCAGATTAAGTGTCGGTAATATTATAAACGTGCAGATTAAGAGCCGGTAATATTATGAACGTGCAGATTAAGGGCCGGTAATATTATAAACGTGCAGATTAAGGGCCGGTAATATTATAAACGTGCAGATTAAGGGCCGGTAATATTATAAACGTGCAGATTAAGGGCCAGTAATATTATAAACGTGCAGATTAAGGACCGGTAATATTGTAAACTTGCAGATTAAGGGCCGGTAAAATTATAAACGTGCAGGTTAAGGGTCGGTAATATTATAAACGTGCAGATTAACAGCCGGTAATATTTTAAACGTCTAGATTAAGGGCCAGTTATATTATAAACGTGCAGGTTAAGGGTCGGTAATATTATAAACGCGCAGATTAAGGGCCGGTAATATTATAAACGTGCAGATTAAGGGCCGGTAATATTATAAACGTGCAGATTAAGGGCCGGTAATATTATAAACGTGCAGATTAAGGGCCGGTAATATTATAAACGTGCAGATTAAGGGCCGGTAATATTATAAACGTGCAGGTTAAGGGTCGGTAATATTATAAACGTGCAGATTAACAGCCGGTAATATTATAAACGTGCAGATTAAGGGTCGGTAATATTATAAACGTGTAGATTAAGGGCCAGTTATATTATAAACGTGCAGATTAACAGCCGGTAATATTATAAACGTGCAGGTTAAGGGTCGGTAATAGAGCCCGACCGATATATCGGCGGGCCGATATTATCGGCCGATTTTAGGCATTTTCATAACTATCGGTATCGGCAATTATAATGGCCGATAAATGAATATTTAAAAAAATGCGGGTGCGGTGATTCATGTAAGGGTGGCGCTGCCAATAAAGCACCTAAAAGCTGTCACAATGAACTGGCAAAAGTAATGATTATGAATACAACAAATATAGCAAGGAGACATTTTAATTGTTTATTAACAAACAAGTGTTTTCAGTCAGTGTCAGCCAAAGATGAAGTTGACGATGCTGACTCGCGATCTTCAGTGAACGCGTGCCAGAGAGAAATGCACTTTTCATACGATTACATGAGTCTGTCTGTCTTTCGTTTTGAATTGTTCTGTTTAAAAGTAGACATTTCAATATAGATATATTTCAATTCTCAGGTCTATACGCTGAGTTTCGGTCCATGAGACGAGCTCCAGTTCACCCGCAGGCGCCTCCGTGTCGAGATTATCTATCGTCTGCTATCTACTTCTTATATATTAAATCCAGGCAATTGGTTGATGAAACATTGATTAAAATTAAGATACAATTAATACAAAACGAAATTCACTTTGAAACGAAAGGTTTTGTGCTTTCTGTTTGATGTCTATGTGAAAGTTTCAAAGCATATTTTAGTGCTGATTTCAGAGCGCTCGCGTCCGTAGTGCTGAACTGTCGAGTCTGTAACATTGTTTTTTCCTCATAAAAGCGAACACGAAAAATAAAATAAAATAAAATGAATATTTTATGTAGCCTGTGGAGACTGAGAGCCAACCCTTCTTCATCCAGTGGGTAGTAGCCTACTTGTGATTTGCGCAGTGTAATTCACAGAATTGATTTCTCTGCTACAAGCCTCTGTCACGTATTGTGTGAGCTTGTGACTATTGCAAGCGCACAGCTGAGAAGTCCTTATTATATTGTCTGCTATATTTACTTCTTATTTATTAAGGCAATTGGTTGATGAAACATTGATTAAAATGCGTGGCGCGAGCGATCTCCGACAGTAAACTGATTCTGCTTTGTCTCGGGTAAACAGCTGTTGTGACGCGAGCAGTAACGGCCGCGTCCGGTGTAGACACAGTGTTAAAGCTCATTCTGCCTGATAACGCTACGTTACAACATCAAGCAATATTCCAAAAATGTATATAATTATAACACTTCATATAGGGCCATTTTGCATTAAGAGTAGCCTAGTTTCACGTTTAGTACATTTTGCTTACTAATTATTTAAAATAGTATAAAAGTATTGTACATATGTAATTAAAAACGTTTTCTTATGATATTATTAATTTTACTTTAGTAAAAAGATCTGAGTTCTTCCTCCACTGGTAGAGATTAGAGGAATTAAGAGTAAAAATAGAAGATAATAAGGTTTTGTCAGTGACACTTTTTATATATTTATTGATACAAGTTATGACTAAATTAAAAGACAAAGTCGTTAGTGAAGATTATGCAACAGTATTTAGAATATAATATAACATGCAATGCAAACTAGTTTGGTTACAGCTCAACTGTATAATTCTCATTCTATCATTCCCCCTGCCTCCATTACATATCTGTGTCACACAAGTGTTTGATCACCACATTTGAGTGATCATTGCAAAACGTGTTTATAAAATATGTTTATTCTGTTTATAGCTACTGTGTAAAGTACCCATCAAAAGTTTGTACACACCAATAGGAAAGTGTCCAAACTTTTGACTGGTATACTGTACTATAATACACATAAATAATATTGCTACTGTATTATAATATACACATAAATAATATCGGCCGATATATTCACATATTCATATCCAAAAATCCATATCGGTCGGGCTCTAGTCGGTAATATTATAAACGTGCAGATTAAGGGCCAGTTATATTATAAACGTGCAGATTAAGGGTCGGTAATATTATAAACGTGCAGATTAAGGGCCGGTAATATTATAATAAGATCCTCTTCATAAGTCAGAAGGAGTGAAATCTGATTGGCTTATTTTTTGACATGCTTGCAGAGAAAGATTCACCAAAACAAAGTTCACGCGCGTACGAAAATGCCATTTTGTGCCCTCAAAATATGATCTTGCACGCGCAGAATTGTGGCAGAAAAATAACCCCATAACACACACACTGCTTTCTGTTGACAGTGTGTCCAGCTGATGAAACACACGATGTGCAGGTTTGGTCAAGTATGTCGTTGCACAATTTTTGCCTCCATCTGAGAGTGTTTTCATCAACAGGCCTTTTTCACATTAAGGCGAGACACTACAGGTGAATAGGGTAATTTTTTTAACTAGCAGATATCACCATGAAACTTTGCCAGTTGATTACCTACATTAAGATGAGAAAAAAATGTATTACAAGTTTTCTGTAATTTAATGTTTAAATATGCAAATGAGGCATTATCTAATTAAATATGCGCTAATTTGCATATATTTTAAAAAACGAAATCTGAGTATTGGATAAAGCCAGGTTCAAAATTATTTTTTCATTGTGTTCACATATTAGATGGGGAAAAAATTACAGAGGGATTTATGGATATCTACTTTTGTTATCCTGTAAATCAGAATATACTGCCAATAGCCTTAAAAAAATGATTTTCGCCATGTTTTTTGGAATAAAATGTTATATAAATCAGGCTAGGAATAATATATTTACAAATCCTTCTGTAAATGTCTTCATAATATAACTAGGTACAAGACTGGAAAGTTTGGTGTATATAGGTGCTACTGAACTGGAGATTTCGGACTTGGAGTATGAGAGAAAAGACATTTTGAGAAAACGGGCTTTAAAGATTTAGCATCAGCCAATGAGATTGCGCATTTAGAGTTAAATCCCCTCTTTTACTTTCGCGATTGGTTGCTGATAAAAAGGAAATGACCATATTTGGATCCGGCAGTCTTGTTCAGGAGAGAGAGAGCTTTCTAACGGTGTGTGTGATGACAGGGTGCAGATCGCGATCGCGGAGCAGAGGGATGATTTATAACGACAACTTTTGATGAATTTATGAGAAATCTACTGACGCAAACAGACAAAGTGTAGTAAAATAAAGACCTAAATGTGTATTTCGAACTTTTTTTCACCACAAGTCTGAAAGAAGACATGTTATTGAAGACAAATATCCCAAAATCTCAAAATTGACCAGTGAAAAAAAAACGATGTTTTTGCCTGCCGTGTCTCGCCTTAACAACACAGCTTTACTGGGTAAACTAACAGAAACACACCGAGTCAGTGACGTCATCATGTCTCGCGCCCCTCGACACCCCAAAAATTCAAATCCGCGTTTTTTGCATTCGAATGTGCAGTTTATTTTTTAAATTTTTATTCGACAGCCCTAATGACCATCATCCTCCACACACACACACACACACACACACACACACACAGTGAGGAAGAGGACGGACCTTGAGGAAGTCGTAGAGGTGCTTGAGGACGCCGATGCGAACCTCGTCCAGGTCCTTCAGGAAACTGTTGAAGACGGGAACCAGATGAGCCGCCGTCAGCTGATCGCCCAGGATCTGAGCCAGCTCGTGGATGGAGAACGCCAGCGTCCGGCGCACCTTCCACTGACACACACGAGAGAGAGAGAGAGAGAGAACGAGAGAGAGAGATTGTGTTAAATGTTTATATATATATACATATATATATGCATGTATATTTTGTATATGCTTTGGCAACATTGTTTCAAAAACTTTCATGCCAATAAAGCCCCTTTGAATTTGATAGAGAGAGAGAGAGAGAGAAAACGAGAGAGAGAGAGAGAGAGAGAGAGAACGAGAGAGAATATTCTAGATAATGGGAAAAAATACCTCTGTATGCCTTTTATATTTATATCATTTAATATAGTTAAATCAATACCACACCAAGAGTGCCGCCTCCAAATATCAACATGATTACAAATGCAATATTGACTTTAACAGTTCTATCGATTTTAAGTAGTTCAAATTAACCGACTTAAATTTTAGACACAATATCACCTGTTTTTGCTCTATTGCACCAATGAAAATAGTTCAAATAAAGACACAGGACTGTTTTGCGTCTCTAAGCGACACACACCGGTGTTTATTACTGAATGAACGAATCAGTTGAATGGATGATTCAATAACTCACTCATTAATAGTGACTCGCTGCCACCTACTGGTAGTTTAAATTTCACATGTAATGTATCTTACATTTGAATCATTTCTAATATCAATATTCAAAGTTTTATGTTTACAACATCATAATTTCTGCACGTGTAACAGCAGGTTAAACATTCATGTCCCTCTGATCTGCATTAAACAGTGTGTGTAAAAGCATGGAAATCCACTTCAGATGCAGATTCTGTTTCCTCTGTTTCCTCAGTTTAGTTGATACTGATTTCATTTGATTAGCAACAGCCCTATTGTGTCTTATTATTCTAATTTAAGTCGATTAAGACACAAAAGATGCATACATTTAATTAGGTTTAAAAAATTGCTTTATAAAAGGTAAAAATGCCCATAAAAAAGGTAAAAATCAATTTAAACAATCTTAAAAAAAGATGATGCGTCACTGCAGTGAACTGACCAACACAGAATATGAAGAATATAAAAAAAAAAAAGAGTCTCTGTTCACGGCAGTCCTAAACATAATAAACACTCAGCAAAATATCGTCTAATTATCAGAGAAAATATCGAGATATAATTTGTAAATACCGCACACACGCTGTGCCAAGTTAAAAAAACACTTTACTATAAGGTTCATTAGTTAACTACCTAATAGACAGCCTACGTTCTGTCGTACAACACAGAAGCGCTGCGCTGTTACACTAGTGAACTCACACAGAAGAAAATTAATAGTTGAAATAAAGTCGTTATTTGTGTTTGTTTTTGCGCACAAAAAGTATTGTCGTTTGATAAACTTAAGATTGAGCCACTGTAGTCACTTGGACTATTTTAACGATGTCTTTAATAACTTTTCGGGGAACAAGTTTCAATCCCTTAGAAGCCTATGGAGGAGTGATCCAGCTCTCAGATTTAATCACAAATATCTTAATTTGTGTTCTGAAGATGAACGAAGGTCTTACGGGGTTGAACAACATGAGGGCGAGTAATTACTGACAGCATTTAAATTAAGTGAACTATGCCTTTAAGAGTATAAGTGTGTCCCATCGAGTAATCAGAAGTTCTAAACACAAAAGTTCACGGATCTATTTGCGGTTTTTGTGCCACAGATTGGATAATTTTTCGGATCAGCAATTTAAAAAAATATATATATTATGCATCTTTGCTTCTCATTTATTACTTAAAGCTCACTTAAAGTTCTTTGATACTACATCAAAAACTACTAGCGTAACGCGGCTGTATTGCACGTTGTATCATGATGATGAGAAGCACACCTGCATGTCTGAGGCCAGCGTCTCGTAGGTGTCGCGCAGGCAGTGCCAGTTCTGGCGTCCTAGCGTTAGCGCCACGCCGGGCAGACTGTAGGCGCAGTGCTTAGCGATCTCCATGTCCACGGTCTGAGCGCGCGACGGGTCCGTCATCGACAGGTACTGATCCAGCAACGCCTGAGGAACCACATCCTGCAGCAGAGCATCATGGGATTGAGCTCATGATGGGATGATCAAGTCACGTTTATTTGTATAGCGCTTTTCACAATGCACATCCTTTTAAAGCAGTTTTACAGAAAATGCATATTATGATTTAGAGTGATCTGTTATTATCAGAGGTTATGCATTTCAGAAATGTACATATACAAAAATCACAGTTAGCTAAAAATGTATTGATTTAAAAAATATAGGATGAACGAACCTGCTGTTTAGATTTCCTCTCGTCGTCAGGATTCACGCTGCCGTCGCTCACGTCAGAGTCATCGGCCGAATCACGTCTCTGAAACACACAACACACGAACCGCTTCAGCCGAGACACACACACACTCAGCCCTTTACATGTAACAGACACTTGAAATAATCAGGACATGATTAAAAACTACATTTTCGCTTCTTTTCATTTCTATTCACGAATATAATTTACATTTACCTACAGATATTTGACAAATATTTTAGTGCATGAAAAACGCCATGTGTGACAAACAGTTTAAAATCAGATTCACATCAATGAATTGAACTTATCAACTCTAACGTAATTTGTGTGTCAGGTGTGTGTTTTCTGACAGGACCTCAGGAGAGTGTGTGTGTGTGTGCGCGCGTTCACATGTGTATTTTCTGACAGGAGCTCAAGTGTGTGTGTGTTCACCTGTGTGTTATCTGACAGGAGCTCAGGTGTGTGTGTTTTCTGATAGGAGCTCAGGTAGGTGTGTGTGTGTGTGTGTGTGTGTGTTCACCTGTGTGTTTTCTGACAGGAGCTCAGAGGGGTTCTGGGAACTGAAGGGATTGGATCGGGCCGCTCGAGGCTCCAGGAAAGCGTCTTCTAGTCCCGAATCAAGAGCCGTTGCTCTCAGAGCCGCCGTCAAGACGTCCACTTGTGCTGAAACACACACACACACACACACACACACACACACACAGATCAACAGAACAGGTTTCAATGCTTGAATGTTGATTATTTTCCTCATATTCTCCATTGTTGCGGCTCCTCTCTTCCCAGTCTGTCAGTAACGCTCTGTTTACTTCCTGTCTCTATGAAGCCCCTCCTTCTGAAAAGCACACTGTGCTCTGATTGGTCGGCTGGATCAGTGTGTTGTGATTGGTCGAGCGCTTCAAGTGCGTTTGGGAAATGCCCCGCCCCTTACCATAACCGCCAGTTTAACACACTACTAACTAACTCAACCAGGCCCCGCCCCTTTATTCTGCGTATGAATTATTATAATGAGGAATATTGTGACGCGTTCGTTCCCAGAAGAAACTCGTTTCAGGAGTTCAGAAACACTGACACTGATATAGAGAAGAACTGGAGCTTTTTCATGATCAAACAGCAACATTACACACTGAAGAGATGAAGATCTTCCTCTTTAAAACAACCATTACTTCTGAACACAGTTATTGTGCGTCACTCCTTCTGTTTTTTCGGCTCAGTGTTTCAGTAACTTCCTGCACTCGTTTCCTTCCATAGACACAAAGATCTCGGTTCAGCCGCTTTAAGGCTCGTGTTCCTTAAGACCACAACAAATTGGGAAACACAAGCTTGTGATTCAATCATTGCAAATCAGATGCCATGTCCAAATACACACTCTTGGCCGTGCCCTTAATGCACACTAAACCCACACTACGCTGAGCGTATCCCATCATGCATTATGTTCGGGCACTCATGTGCCCTGAAATCATGAGATGTCATTAGATCAGTCATAATCATTAGATGCATATAATTTGGTAGTAAAACAAAGTGTTGCACATTTTCTTGGTGCAAAGATTGTGTATGGTGTGTGTGTATGGGGTGTGTGTGTCTATGGTGTGTGCATGTGTATGGTGTGTGTGTGTGTGTGTGGTGTGTGTGTGTGAGAGTATGGTGTGTGTGTGTGTATGGTGTGTGTGTAGGCCTATATTGTACAACATTTGCAACTGTTTTTATCCCATAATTCAGTCCCTCCAGCACTAGCGTAGCCAGGAATCACAATGTAGGTGGGCCCAGAGAAAATCGGGTGAGCACAGCCTAAAATGCATCTGTGATCAAAATAGGCCAACACAACTACACCTGCTTGAATACACCACAGTTTAAAGGGCCCCTATTATGGATTTTTTCAAATTACCTTTAATGTAGTGTCAGGGCTCCAGACTAACTTTTCCACTGGTTGCACTGGTGCTACCAACTTTCTCAGTTGAGAACCAGCATAGGATTTGGTCGCACCAATAATTTTTTTATTTTTTTTGCTACATGCCATGGGATTAATCAATGCATGCTGATGAATAGTGGTCTTAATCTGCATACCCTAGTTTTACACTGATGTCAAAAGACTGACAGTGACAAGACCTCATGTTAGCAAAATGTTTTAATCTTTTAACTATCAAATAAAAAAAACTATTAAAAAAACATGTATGTTCTTTTCATTTGTATATGCCTTAATTCCTGAATTCCTAATTGGCGCGTTTCACCATCAGTGTGCAATGCGCTTGATGTGTACGTTCGTTAATAAATAAACTGCAAGTGTCTTGCGGAAGAACATTGTAGCCGGAGCTACTTCTCTCCGTTAATGTCTATGGCGAGTCACTGGGCAACTCCGCAGCAGAGCCGACCCCGGGATAAAATAGTCAGAATATAAACACTTATTATAGGCGTACCGTAGTGATTCAGGATAAGTCAAAAACACGGTTTGGAAAATGGATTCATGATGTACTCATTCATTTTGAACATAAGTTACGGACTGCAGCAGCTGCTGATACAACGGCGTTCTGTTGCACATGCGTGAATTTACCTGAGTAGTACATGACCATGCACTCGCACAAATGCGACCACATAAAATTTTAACTCGCACATTTTAAAAAAATGGTCGCAGTCTGGAACCCTGTTAACATTTATTTTTATAGGTCAAGTATTGTAATAATGGCAACAGAAATCCCTCCTTAGGCTACCTTGTGTGGCCACTGACTGAATGGGCCTGACTGACAAGTGGGTGAGCCCAGGACCATCCAGGCTCACCCGTAGCTACGCGAGTGCCCTCCAGAAAAACGCGATTATGCGATCGCTGAATTCAATGCATAATCAGCCAAAGTCCGCATATTCATGCGGGGAAGCATTTTTTCAAATACGCCGCACTTTCGCCGCATAAATTGCCGATTTCCGTGCAAAATAAGCGGGGCTTGCATGATTTCATAATCATCGCATTTTCGTTGCAAAAAAATCACATATATCTTTGCAGAAAGTTGAAAAATGTTGCGTTTGCTTCACACAAGAGCAGCCATTTCCCCGTTCCCATGGGAACGTTATGAAGTGACGCAATCACGCGACGGGATAGCTCACAGCTGAAGTTATTGCAGAGGCCAGACAGACTCACGGAGGCGATTGACATCTCACAACTCGCTCTTTTTTCCCAAATCGAACTCGTATAACTGTCTGTCACACGTTCTACCGTCACATCGCTACTTAATAAACAAAATAAGATAAAAGTAGCATCAAACAGAAATTACCCGCACACATGGGGTGTTCGAGGCGCACATATAACACTGCAGACAGTTCAACAGGGAGCGCGCAGCTCTTAAAGGGGCCACACCTTATTTACACTCGTTACAGTCTGAAATAAAACAAGATGAGAAATTAAATATTCCCAGCAATTTATATGATGTAGTATGCTTGCTTATCAAAGAAAGTAATAAGAAATGACTCTTTACATTAAGGTAGTAGCCTAGTGAGAACAGGGTGTTGGGGGAATCACTTTTTTTCTCTTTTTCGCAGTTTTTGCAAGTTCCCCCAATTTCATCGCATAAAATTGCATAAATATCCCGCATATTCCATCGCATTTTTTAAGAAAACGGGCCGCATAATCAAGGATTTTTGCCCGCAACAATCACAAAAAAACTCTGCGTTTTTCTGGAAGGACTGATAATTAGAAGCAGCACAGTGTCTTCTGTTAGTTACATAGCGACTACTGAACACACATGTAGACGTTTACTTTAAAATGCAAAGTATTGAAAGTATAATAAATAAAAGCACTATAAGTGTGTCCAATCGAGTAATCAAAAGTTCTACACACACTTGCAGTCTTTACGCCTACTTGAACACTTGGGCCAAACAGAGGAAACACTAGTGGTGGAACGATCACAACATTTACGGATCATCAAGTTCATCGATACCACATCAAAAACTACTGGCCTAACTGATAAAGTTCAAACATTATTAAAAATAAGTGAACAGTCAGTAATAAAATAAGAACAAATACACAAATTACAAACAGAGATTAATACTTAATAACAAATTTACAAAGTCTAACAGTATTCAGGTACAGACAATAATAATTAAGCCTAAATGTAAAATAACTCTATTTGTTCACTGTAGAAATTAAATGTAGGTTCATCTTTGTTAAAGCTGTATTTTGTTAATAACATTAATGACACACACAACAGCAGGAATATTAGTCTACCGTCACTTTAAGACCGAATATACTGACGAACATCTGTTTCTTTCTCAACTGTTCACTTATAACCGAGAGAACACTTGCAGAGACGGGTATATAGACATAATTTTGTTTATGTGTCCGTTGAAGGGCAAGGAAACGCAAAAGTGGAATCAATTCTCTCTCTCACACAAACACCCTCTTGGTGCGTGCGTCGAGTGTGTGTGGCTGTGCGCACAGATAACACGTGAGTCCCGATTTTCGCCTCTTCTTCTGCATTTAAAATTGTTGAGTGTGTAAATTGGGAAAGTCCAAATCATAAACTTTCCTTCTGATCGTTAACTTTAGCAGTTAATCCGTGAATCACATGCGTGCCGATCCGTACGGATCAACTGCGATCCATTCCAGCCATGCAAGTCGACAAGTGTTCAAGAGCAAAGACTGCAAGTGTGTGTGTTTGGAGAAGGCAAACACACCTTTGACATCTGGGTCGTCGATGTGCGGCTCCAGGTTTTCGATGAGCTCTTCCAGCTGTTTCCTTCCCAGCGCCGGAGCGGACGCCCGATTCTTCTCCTCCTCTTTCTCCAGCAGATCCAGGTTGATCTCTGGGAGCGGGGTCCTCCAGTACTGGAAGGAGTTGAAGATCTCCTGCTCGTCTTGTGGATCGGGATTGGGATTGGGATCATCCGGCGCTGATGTGGGAGAACCCCGGTCCTCCGTCTCTTCATGAAGACACTTCAGAGACTCGACCTCCTCCTCACATCCCGAGGGATTGTGGGAAACTGCAGGCGTCTCTGCGTTTGTGCTGAACGAGACACAAATGAGACGTAAGTGAGCGAAGGTTTGTTAAAAATTTATATCACAGTATTTTTCAAAATTATACCGTTTCATGGTATATGACAGTATTTTTATTTATTTTTCAATCATGACTTGATTTTAACCACATTTTCTACTGAGTGAGAGAGGAAATACTGCGGTAGATTGACTCAGAATGCCATATTTTACTGTCTACCTAAATTTATTGTAGAAAATTCCACATTAGTATTAATACAGGTTTGCAAGGCCACACAAAATGGTGCTGTTTATAAAGAGGTCCAGCAGGAGGCGCTGCGTAGCGGCAGAAATCTCGTTCATAAACGCTGCTTTATCAGGAAAGATAAAGATAAAGAAAGATTCAATTGAAATAACATTGAAACTTTTCTAAAGACAGTCCGTTCCCTTCAGATACATTTATATAAAAATACCCGCGCCGCCTTTTGACTTTGAAACTCATATTTATTCAACGATGTCAAAGCCTTTTGGAAAATCTATTTGTGGCGGGCAGTGTTGATATTGTGAACTAATGTAAGGGAAACACTGTAATACAATTTGACAGCTATTATAGTTTAACCTCTCCATCTTCAGCGTAACAGACATCTGAGCATCACCAGTGAACAGTGAAAACACCCTCTCAAACAGTGTCGCGTTCCCAACGCTATTTACGCGACATACACCGCATTACGCTATATTCAAAAATCATATAATAATAAAAATCAGTATGAACCAGTATAGCACCCAGCACGAAGGTTCGTTTCTCAGCTCTTCGTTGCGTTTAAATCTTTTTATTTGGTATTTTACCAGATGATCATTTGTAATTACATTTTTTGTTTTTAAATGCAAACAAATAAAACACATCTTAAACACGCATGAAAAGAAAAAAGGGTAACACTTTATTTTACAGTGTCCTTGTTACATGTTACATGTACTTACCATAGTAATAACAGTAAATTATGCATAATTACATGCAACCAAACCCTAATCCTATAGTAAGTACATGTAGTTCATTATTACTCAGTACTTAAACACATAATTACACTAACAATGACACCTTAAAATAAAGTGTAACCGAAAAAAGACATAGGGGTAGTAATAATTGAACTGAAATTGAATAAATAAAAAAAAAAATTAAAAAAAAACCTAACCAGACAGAAAACACACCCAACCCAAACCTCAACCCAAGTGCTGTCGAGTGCTGAACGCAGGTGATGAGGGCACGCTCCGCTCATCATCAGTCGGTCGGCTCACCTGTGTGTTTGTGTTTCGCTGTAGTTTGCCTCGTCCCTGAAGTACTGACCCGCGTGACCGCTGGGACTCGCGAACGTCGAGATGAACTGACCCAACGACTGAAACGCTGCCTGACGCACCTGGAGACCAAACACACGCTCATTACAGGAGGAGTTCACTTCAGAATCAATCTCCTGATGATTTACTCTCTCCGCACGTCATCCGAGATGTTCATGTCTTTCTTTCTTCAGTCGAGAAGAAATGAAGGTTTTTGAGGAAAACACTCCAGGATTTTCTCCATATAGTGACTTCAATGGAGTCCAAATGTGAGTTTCAGTGCAGCTTCAAAGTTTCGACACGATCCAGCCGAGGAATAAGAGTCTGATCTAGACAAACCAGCGCACATTTATAACAAAATAAACATTTATATACTTTTAACCGCTAATGCTGGTCTTGCACGTCCACGACTTCACGCATTACGTAATCACGTTGAAAGGTTGCGTGTGTTCCGGTTCATAAATGTAGTGTAGGGCGAATTATTTCTTCAAACTTCAAAATCGTCCGACCGACATCGTTGTTTTGCCATTTATTTATTCTTGTAAAGTGTGTTTGACTTACGGTCCTTGCACAGAGTATGAAATTTTGTATGCGTTTTTCAGTATTCGTCATTCGGTGGCTCTGAACGGTCACAACACTTCTCAAACTGCTCGCTATGGAAGCGAAAAACACAGAAAATCTAACCAGATACGAATTCTTTTTATCACGGACGAAAGTTTCGGAGGAAGTGTGTAAACGTGATTGACACAACGTGAGTTCGTATTTATTTTTTAACATGAAAATTTCGGACAAGATTTTAGTCTCTGCGCGTTCGCTGTAAACACTGGATCGGTTCTTACGCCTACATCAAGCTTGACCTTTCAACCTGATTACGTAATGTGTGGCACATCACAGCTCGTGCAAGACCAGCATTAGTGGTTAAAAACTATATAAATGTTTATTTTGTTATAAATGTGCGCTAGTTTGTCTAGATCAGACTCTTATTCCTCGGCTGGATCGTGTCGAGACTTTGAAGCTGCACTGAAACTCACATTTGGACCTTCGACCCGTTGGACTCCATTGAAGTCACTATATGGAGAAAAATCCTAATTTCGAATCCTTAATTTCTTTTCGACTGAAGAAAGAAAGATGTGAACATCTTAGATGACGTGCGGAGAGAGTAAATCATCAGGAAATTTTAATTCTGAAGTGAACTTTAACACAGAAGAGATTTGGTGAAGTGTGTGTCGTACCCAGCGCGAGGGGTCGCTGATCAGACTGATGAACAGAGACGAGAGTTTGGTGAGTCGCACTTCTGGAGACGTGGCCGAGGACACGGTCATGAAACACTCGGCACAGGCCTTCCTCACGCCCCACACGTTATCCGAGCAGAGCTGGAAGAACCGGGGAAGCTGGACCGACAGAAAGACGCATCAGACCACAGGAAACCAGCAACACAAATCACATCACAAAGCTGATAACATCAACATTTATAAAGGCTTTTCGGAAGCTCAAAGATTAGAGCGTTGGCGCTTGCAACGCCAAGGTCATGGGATCGATTCCCAGGGAAAACAAGAACTGATAAGAATGAAAATGTAATGTAAGTCGCTTTGGATAAAAGCGTCTGCCAAAATGCATAAATGTAAAAAGTCTGATTTTTATCGTTTTTTAAACCCTCCTCAATAAAATCCGTTCAAAACTGGGATGACGCCAATTTATCCAGCAACACTTGATCATTAATACTAACACCTTCTCTTCTAAAAATAACTTAAGCTGAACAATAACTTTATTCTAGATCTGCTGTAAAGCCAAAACAATCTCTGTTACTGTAATCTCCTATTATCACTGTAAAGCTGCTTTGAAACTATTGTTAGTTATATATCTATATTGTTAAAAGCGCTGTATAGGTGACTTGACTTCTATATACATTTATAAAAAATAAAAAAACTTCATAATATAGATAAGAATAAAACTGTAAAGTTTGGTGTGTGTAAGTGTCACTGAAGTGGAGATTTCAGGCTCAATGTAGGAGGAAAAACTCATTTTGAGCAAACGTGACGTGAAAAAATTATAATTTTGCACGATATTCAAATTTTTCAAGTTTCACCTGTTAATAAAGTTGCTATTGTGTGCATCATACCAGCAGTTCCTCTGTTGCCTCTCCTCCAACAACACTGCAGATGTCCCCGAAGTTCGCCGCACACACCTGTCAAAAAAAAACACACACACACACACGCCATGAGGACAGAGCATCGTCCTCTCGACTCCCGAACACGAGCCAATCAGAATCACACACACACCTTGCGTACGTGAAACATCCTGCAGTCGCAGCACATCTCGCAGAAGCGTGGCAGAAAGAGTCGCTCTGTGATGTCCTTCCCCACCATCGGAGCCATTTTACAGATAATCTGAGAAAACACCACAAACAAGCACTCACTAGTGCTGTCCACTGCGTATAATACCTTTTATTTATAGACACCTTTCAAGGCACTCGGTACGGTGGCTGAGCAAAACAAATCACAACTCCGAAAACAAAACAACTAATTTATAAACGCAATGGAAAGACTAAAAACAAATTAGAAAACAGAATAACATTTCCCAAAACAAAATAACAAATCAGAAAACACAATGACAAATCTGAAAACAAATTAACAAGTCAGACAAAACGGAAAAGTTAGGTATATGTGGCGAACGGAATACTGACCGCTGATTGGACGAGACAACTGTCAATCACAATCAAAATATGCAGAAAGTACATGTGCAGGTGTAAATATTAGAGCTGTCTATTTAACCGGCTAATTTAGTGCGATAATTATGAAGAAAAAAAACTTTTCTTAATAAAATCTTCCTACCACTATCTGGTTTGGTCAGACAAAATGATAAAAGCACTGGATCTGGTAAAGTGGGAGAGTGGCGTGTGGAGTAAGAACAGCAGGTTTAGCCTTTCACACAGATTCTCACCGCCATGGCTTCGGTTTTGACGTCGTCGTTGCTGTCAGGAGCGGTGAGGTCCACCAGAACAGGACACACCAGACTTTCCACGTCTCCTCGCTCGATGAGCTCCTGCTCCAGCAGAACCAGCAGCGCCGCCTGACTCGTCTTTCGGACCTGAACCAGAAAACGTATCACATGACCAGGAAACACGTCACATGACCAGGAAACACATCACATGACCAAGAAACATGTCACATGACCAGGAATCACATCACCACGAAACACATCACATGACCAGGAAACACATCACATGACCAGGAAACACATCACATGACCAGGAAACGCGTGAATCAGGTCACATGACACGTAAACATCACATGAAGCAGGACACGTCACATGAAGCAGGACACGTCACATGAAGCAGGACACGTCACATGAAGCAGGACACGTCACATGAAGCAGGACACGTCACATGTAGCAGGACACGTCACATGAAGCAGGACACGTCACATGAAGCAGGACACGTCACATGAAGCAGGACACGTCACATGTAGCAGGACACGTCACATGTAGCAGGACACGTCACATGTAGCAGGACACGTCACATGTAGCAGGACACGTCACATGAAGCAGGACACGTCACATGAAGCAGGACACGTCACATGTAGCAGGACACGTCACATGTAGCAGGACACGTCACATGAAGCAGGACACGTCACATGAAGCAGGACACGTCACATGAAGCAGGACACGTCACATGAAGCAGGACACGTCACATGTAGCAGGACACGTCACATGTAGCAGGACACGTCACATGTAGCAGGACACGTCACATGTAGCAGGACACGTCACATGTAGCAGGACACGTCACATGTACCAGGACACGTCACATGTAGCAGGACACGTCACATGAAGCAGGAAACACACACGTCACATGAAGCAGGACACGTCACATGTAGCAGGACACGTCACATGTAGCAGGACACGTCACATGTAGCAGGACACGTCACATGAAGCAGGACACGTCACATGTAGCAGGACACGTCACATGAAGCAGGACACGTCACATGAAGCAGGACACGTCACATGAAGCAGGACACGTCACATGAAGCAGGACACGTCACATGTAGCAGGACACGTCACATGAAGCAGGACACGTCACATGAAGCAGGACACGTCACATGTACCAGGACACGTCACATGTAGCAGGACACGTCACATGAAGCAGGACACGTCACATGAAGCAGGACACGTCACATGAAGCAGGAAACACACACGTCACATGAAGCAGGACACGTCACATGAAGCAGGACACGTCACATGAAGCAGGACACGTCACATGAAGCAGGACACGTCACATGTAGCAGGACACGTCACATGAAGCAGGACACGTCACATGAAGCAGGACACGTCACATGAAGCAGGACACGTCACATGAAGCAGGACACGTCACATGAAGCAGGACACGTCACATGAAGCAGGAAACACACACGTCACATGAAGCAGGACACGTCACATGAAGCAGGACACGTCACATGTAGCAGGACACGTCACATGAAGTAGGACACATCACATGAAGCAGGAAACACACACGTCACATGAAGCAGGACACGTCACATGTAGCAGGACACGTCACATGTAGCAGGACACGTCACATGAAGCAGGACACGTCACATGAAGCAGGACACGTCACATGTAGCAGGACACATCACATGAAGCAGGAAACACACACATCACATGAAGCAGGACACGTCACATGAAGCAGGACACGTCACATGTAGCAGGACACGTCACATGTAGCAGGACACGTCACATGTAGCAGGACACGTCACATGAAGCAGGACACGTCACATGAAGCAGGACACGTCACATGAAGCAGGACACGTCACATGTAGCAGGACACGTCACATGAAGCAGGACACATCACATGAAGCAGGAAACACACACATCACATGAAGCAGTACACGTCACATGTAGCAGGACACGTCACATGTAGCAGGACACGTCACATGAAGCAGGAAACACACACATCACATGAAGCAGGACACGTCACATGTAGCAGGACACGTCACATGTAGCAGGACACGTCACATGAAGCAGGACACGTCACATGAAGCAGGACACGTCACATGAAGCAGGACACGTCACATGAAGCAGGACACGTCACGTCACATGAAGCAGGACACGTCACGTCACATGAAGCAGGACACATCACATGAAGCAGGAAACACACATCACATGAAGCAGAACACGTCACATGTAGCAGGACACGTCACATGTAGCAGGACACGTCACATGTAGCAGGACACGTCACATGAAGCAGGACACGTCACATGTAGCAGGACACGTCACATGTAGCAGGACACGTCACATGAAGCAGGACACGTCACATTTAGCAGGACACGTCACATGAAGCAGGACACGTCACATGTAGCAGGACACGTCACATGAAGCAGGACACGTCACATGAAGCAGGAATCACACACGTCACATGAAGCAGGACACGTCACATGTAGCAGGACACGTCACATGTAGCAGGACACGTCACATGAAGCAGGACACGTCACATGAAGCAGGACACGTCACATGAAGCAGGACACGTCACATGAAGCAGGACACGTCACATGTAGCAGGACACGTCACATGTAGCAGGACACGTCACATGAAGCAGGACACGTCACATGAAGCAGGACACGTCACATGAAGCAGGACACGTCACATGAAGCAGGACACGTCACATGAAGCAGGACACGTCACATGAAGCAGGACACGTCACATGAAGCAGGACACGTCACATGTAGCAGGACACGTCACATGAAGCAGGACACGTCACATGTAGCAGGACACGTCACATGTAGCAGGACACGTCACATGTAGCAGGACACGTCACATGAAGCAGGACACATCACATGAAGCAGGAATCACACACGTCACATGAAGCAGGACACGTCACATGTAGCAGGACACGTCACATGAAGCAGGACACGTCACATGAAGCAGGACACGTCACATGAAGCAGGACACGTCACATGAAGCAGGACACGTCACATGTAGCAGGACACGTCACATGAAGCAGGACACGTCACATGAAGCAGGACACGTCACATGAAGCAGGACACGTCACATGTAGCAGGACACGTCACATGAAGCAGGACACGTCACATGAAGCAGGACACGTCACATGAAGCAGGACACGTCACATGAAGCAGGACACGTCACATGAAGCAGGACACGTCACATGAAGCAGGACACGTCACATGAAGCAGGACACGTCACATGAAGCAGGACACGTCACATGAAGCAGGACACGTCACATGAAGCAGGACACGTCACATGTAGCAGGACACGTCACATGTAGCAGGACACGTCACATGAAGCAGGACACGTCACATGAAGCAGGAAACACACACGTCACATGACCAGCTGCCCTGAAGAGCCCCGAGCAGCAGAGAATCACTCACCAGGTTGTTCTGGTCGGCCAGGTACCGCACCACGATGGGTAAGAGGAACTTGGAGAAGGCGAAGGGAATGGAGGGCCGGTTCTCCTGACAGAAGATGGCGATGTGCGGGATTTGTTCCATGAGCTCCGCTCGAACCGTCGGCTCTGAGGAACAAACGGCACTCATTTAAAACCGCTACAACAGGGACTTTAATGCTTGATTAAAACGTCAATAACAAAAAATAACTAGTGAATCACCAAAACGCGAGAATGATTCTGCATTTGTTTAATGTAATTGGCGATTGATAGTGAATAATATAATATATATAGTGTACTGACGGTAACAAGGTTGTGCTGTTGAGGCTCTCACAGCCTCATTAGGAGAAATAGATAAACGAGCGCACACACAGAAACTCAAATTCAAAATGTGGAGTTTATATATATATATATATATATATATATATATATATATATATATATATATATATATATATATATATATATATATATAAACATAGCCTATAAGGTTAGGCGACCTCACACGACCAATAGTGTTGAATACCATCACAATTGAAAATGTGACGCTGACTTCATACGACTACGTAATTAATATTAAGTAACTTACATTTTAGATGCAATATTGACCGTTTTTGTTATATTTCAGCAGCGAAAATAGTTTTAAACAAAGATCACATCAGAACCACAACAGGAACACGTTTTCACTTGTTTTCATTACTGAATGATTCCGCGTTTTGAACGAATCTGTTGAGTCAAAGATTCAATGACCCATTCATAAACAACTGACTCATTCTTGAATGAATCAGTCATTTGAACGAATCGTTTGAATAAATGACTCAATGACTCGCCCATTAAGACGGTCGCCTGCCGCCAGTATTGTGTTTAAAAGTATCATTCTTTCCAACGTTTCTTATTTGTATATTCAAAAAATATTTAAAACAATCTCATAACATTATTCAATGCAGTAAATAATTTAATTTGATTGGTAGCAGCCCTATAGTGTCTTATTATTGTAATTTAATGTATTGATCAAATTTAAGAATTTAAAATGAAAGATGAAGCATACATTTAAAAAGATTAGGGGGAAAATGGCATTTATAAAGGTTAAAATATCATAAATATGCAGATTTAAATATGCTAAAGCTGACTATTACTTCAGAATAAATTATATTTACAACAGCAAATCCTATTTTTATCTTGACATGCACATGAAAACACATTCGTCAAATCACAGGCCTCTAAAGCACAGAAGATCTGAATATATATGAGCAATAATGAAATATGCATGTGTGCTTCAGCTAATAATGCACAAGTTATTTTTGACCCAGACTCCGTTTAAGGCCTCGTTTACACTGTCAGTGAAATGTGACCAATTCTGATTTTTTGCTCATATGTGACACAGTTCGTGTGTGTTATACGACCGTGTAAACAGGAAAAAAACGCATGCATTCGTATATTTCAAGATCGGTTTCAGTTCATATGTGGAAATAAATCAGATATAAATCAAATGTGTGCCAACGCGACTCATGTAAACAGGCAGATCGGATTTTCTGAGGCATTAGGCATGGTGTCATATAGGTTAATTTAGGTTCTATAAGACAAAACATATAGAACTAAAAGTCTATAACAAGTAGCCCAAGTCCAAGTCTATAAAAGTCCCAAGGGTATTATCAGAATCTGGTAAAGGTGCTTTTTCTTTTTATGGTCCCTGGACTTTGAAGGAATTGCAAAATGCACTTAATCTAGATGCACTTTCAACCCTGAGCACTTTTAAACATCTCTTGCTCAATGTTTTAAAGGACACTTGTAATTGGTTTTCTTGATTTGCTACTATACATTTAATTCTTGAATGTGTAAATTGTTGTATTGTTCATTTTGTGATTCTCTTGTGTGAAACTTTATGTGCTGCCGTCTTGACCAGAACTCTCTGGAAGAAGAGATAGTAATATCTCAATGTGATTCTCCTGGTTAAATAAAGGAAATGATAATAATAATAATAATAATAATAATAATAATAATATCAAAGGTTGGCTTGCTCATCCTAAAATTTCGGACCCACTGCTCCTCGTTAAAGCCCGCCACGATCTCGTGAAAGTGCGTATCTATAGCACGAATTTTATTTCTCGTGCCATTTACGCCAAAAATAGTTTTTGATACACACTTTATGGCGTGTAATACACACGCACTCCACACCCCTAATCCTACCAAAGGGGTTTACAGTGCGTATCATGCAAGCAAAAACTATTTTTGGCGTATAAATGGCACGAGAAATAAAATTAGTGGTATAGATACTAGGGCTGCACAATTTGGGGAAAATGTCATATTGCGATATAATAAACAAATGGTTTCATGAGTCAACTTGCTTGGTTCTCAAGGAAAATGCACACACAGATTAGTGATAATGCTGAAATGTGTAGCAGCCCATTTCTCAGCTCAAACTATCAACAACAACAATGATTGATAACGTCACCTGTAATGATCAATAAGCCATTGATGTCTGGATAAAAGACTAATCCTTATTAAAGCTACAAAAGTTCTTTAGTCAGAAGCAGTGAGTGTTTTTCTCTGTTCCGTTTGTTCTTTGATTAACTTTAACGACATAATTATTGGCTACTGTGTACTGGCCCTTTAAGAGCAGCCGCTGCTGACAGAGACGGATCTCACACGCGCCTCATTCTCTCACGAGTCACAACTCTTTACGTTCATCATAAGTCTTTGCACATATTTTAATCATAAGACTGCTCTTATGTTATGAAGATACTCGACAAAAAGACATTTAGGCATAATTATGTGTGTTATTGTTCGTTCAAGCGCAAAAGAGAACTGTATTCTGGCGCGCGGTCTAGTACGCATGATACTAGCGTGCGTCTTTCTGTGAGTCACAGTCAGTACATTCACAGGCAGCGCGCTCTCTTTTGTCTTGTCGCGCATGAATGGTTTAAAAGCATTTGCATGAATAAGAGCGGGATTATGTAACACTAGCCAAAGATGACAAAAATGAACAGATGCTGCGTTAATTGTGTTGATAGCCCTAATTTGTTTATTTCATATAAAATCGCAGCATTTTGCGTCATATAATCGCATAGGCTTGACATCGCGATTTGATTAATCGTGCAGCACTAATAGATGCGCACATTCATGAGATCGTGTTGTATGTTCCCACCAGTCCTGAGATCTCTCTCGCACACAATAACTGAAGCACAAGCGCAGCTGCAATGATGGACCTTTTCCTCCGCCTCAAAATCATGCTAATGTTTGGCGAACTTCAAATATATCGCAGAGCTAGCATCAAGCATATTTCACATTCATCCATCTGTGCAAGAACCCCCTTTTAGCATGCGCGATGTTTCAGATAGCATGTCAAGTGTAAACACATGAATATATGGGTCACAATTGAAAGAACGTGTAAACGGACGGTCAAATAATTCGGATACACAACCAATCAGAATTGGTCATCAAGACCTGCAGTGTAAACGAGGCCTAAGTGAGTAAACTGCGTACCGGAGTCGTCTGTGAGTCTGTCGATCCTCTCCAACACGGACACACACTCACGCTCATCCTCGCTGACGGCTCGGAGTGTGTCTAGAAGACTGCGGGCCACCATCTGCCTGAAACGCACCAGATCAACGTCACAACCACAGAAATAATGATTAATCATTTGACCGTTGAATGACCCAGTAAAAACAAGTAGATTTGAGATCACTAGAAAAGCTTCTTACACTAGGATTTCATACATCTCACAGCATCTTAAACACGCTTTGACAGGTGTAGCAGCTCATTTGCATACTGAAGAAATAATACTATTAGTAGGGGTGTGCAATATACATTTCATGAATGTTGTTTTAACGATGTGTGATCTGACATTATAGAGTATGTAAAAACACATCTAGAGAGGTTTAGGTTAGACTCACTGCATGATTTACTATTAAAACGCAGTAAAAATGCCACTATATGAGTATTTGTCAATAAAAAAGAAGTTAATATTAAATGACTTACATTTTAGACACAATATCACCTGTTTTTGCTCTATTTCACCAATGAAAATAGTTACAATCAAACCCACAGGACAGTTTTGCGTCTCTGAACGATACACAGCGGTGTTTATAACTGAATGAACGAATCAGTTGATTCAATGACTCACTCATTAAGACAGTCAAATGATTAGTATCTGAAAGAATCAGTTGAATGAATGATTCAATGACTCACTCATTAAGACAGTCAAAATCTTATTTTGTAAGTGACTTTACTTTCAGATTTAAAGATGTTTTGGACTGTTTGACTACTCAAAAGAAAAACAACGATATTACATAATTCATTTGTGTTTCCTACTAGCTAAATTTCACTTACATAAACAAAAATTTACCGGCTCTAAACCCCTCTTTTCTCTATTCAAAGATGATCTAGAAAAGTACATGGAAACTATCCTAATCTCTGTTAATCCCAAAGCAATGAAAACTGTATCTCTATATTCATCGTTTTTGTCCTCTTAAGGTATAAATGCATTGTTCTTGTTTTTTTGTGACCCTGGCGACTTATTTGTGTCTGTGTATCTTTTTGTTTTCTTTTTTTTGCTGTTTCCATGTTTATCTGTATTGCTTTAATGCTTTGCAATGTTTAATAATAAAAATAAATAATAATAATAAAGAAGACGATGTTCGTAAAATGAAAAATGCTTCGTTCCTGAATGAATCAGCCGTTTGAATGAATCGGTTGAATTAATGACTCAACTCAATTTATTACTGAATGAACGAATCAGTTGATGAATGATTCAATGACTCACTCATTAACAGTGACTCGCTGCCACATACCGGTGGTTTTAGTTTCACATTTAATAACAAAATCATTTAATATATCAACATTTTAAGCTTTATTTGACTGGTATTAAAAGTAATAATTTGAAATAATAAATGATGCACAGGCTATATTTAATTAGGTAAGAAAATAATTGCCCTTATAAAAAGGTAAAAAGGCCCACAAAAGGTACAAATCAATTTAAACTTGTTGGAAAAATAGAGTTGTTGAACTGACAAACACACAGAATATGAAGAATATCAAAAACTTTAGGAGTCTCAGTTCACGGCAGTCCTAAACATAATAAACACACTCAGCAAAATATTGTCTAATTATCAAAATCCCAGAAAATCGACGTATAATTAGTCTGAACAAGTGTTCACCTGTTGAAGACGTTCTCACTGCTGATGTACTTGTCGAGTCGGCCCATAGGAGTCAACATCTCATCCTGAGACACGAAGTCCAGCACTGAAGGGATAATAATGGCGTCAGACTCTGAGCTGTTTCCATCCACACTGACTGGACACATGCAGAGACAGCATGAGACACACACACACACACACACAGTCCACACCGACTGGACACATGCAGAGACAGCATGAGACACACACACACACACACACACACAGTCCACACCGACTGGACACATGCAGAGACAGCATGAGACACACACACACACAGTCCACACCGACTGGACACATGCAGAGACAGCATGAGACACACACACACACAGTCCACACCGACTGGACACATGCAGAGACAGCGTGAGACACACACACACACACACACAGTCCACACCGACTGGACACATGCAGAGACAGCATGAGACACACACACACACACACACACAGTCCACACCGACTGGACACATGCAGAAACAGCATGAGACACACACACACACACACACACACACACACACACACAGTCCACACCGACTGGACACATGCAGAGACAGCATGAGACACACACACACACACAGTCCACACCGACTGGACACATGCAGAGACAGCATGAGACACACACACACAGTCCACACCGACTGGACACATGCAGAAACAGCATGAGACACACACACACACACACACACACAGTCCACACCGACTGGACACATGCAGAGACAGCATGAGACACACACACACACACAGTCCACACCGACTGGACACATGCAGAGACAGCATGAGACACACACACACACACACAGTCCACACCGACTGGACACATGCAGAGACAGCATGAGACACACACACACACAGTCCACACCGACTGGACACATGCAGAAACAGCATGAGACACACACACACACACAGTCCACACCGACTGGACACATGCAGAGACAGCATGAGACACACACACACACACACACAGTCCACACCGACTGGACACATGCAGAGACAGCATGAGACACACACACACACACACACAGTCCACACCGACTGGACACATGCAGAGACAGCATGAGACACACACACACACACACAGTCCACACCGACTGGACACATGCAGAAACAGCATGAGACACACACACACACACAGTCCACACCGACTGGACACATGCAGAGACAGCATGAGACACACACACACACACACACAGTCCACACCGACTGGACACATGCAGAAACAGCATGAGACACACACACACACACACAGTCCACACCGACTGGACACATGCAGAAACAGCATGAGACACACACACACACACACACAGTCCACACCGACTGGACACATGCAGAAACAGCATGAGACACACACACACACACACAGTCCACACCGACTGGACACATGCAGAGACAGCATGAGACACACACACACACACACAGTCCACACCGACTGGACACATGCAGAGACAGCATGAGACACACACACACACACACAGTCCACACCGACTGGACACATGCAGAAACAGCATGAGACACACACACACACACAGTCCACACCGACTGGACACATGCAGAGACAGCATGAGACACACACACACACACAGTCCACACCGACTGGACACATGCAGAGACAGCATGAGACACACACACACACACAGTCCACACCGACTGGACACATGCAGAAACAGCATGAGACACACACACACACACACACAGTCCACACCGACTGGACACATGCAGAAACAGCATGAGACACACACACACACACAGTCCACACCGACTGGACACATGCAGAGACAGCATGAGACACACACACACACACACACACAGTCCACACCGACTGGACACATGCAGAGACAGCATGAGACACACACACACACAGTCCACACCGACTGGACACATGCAGAGACAGCATGAGACACACACACACACAGTCCACACCGACTGGACACATGCAGAGACAGCGTGAGACACACACACACACACACACAGTCCACACCGACTGGACACATGCAGAGACAGCATGAGACACACACACACACACACACACAGTCCACACCGACTGGACACATGCAGAAACAGCATGAGACACACACACACACACACACACACACACACACACACAGTCCACACCGACTGGACACATGCAGAGACAGCATGAGACACACACACACACACAGTCCACACCGACTGGACACATGCAGAGACAGCATGAGACACACACACACAGTCCACACCGACTGGACACATGCAGAAACAGCATGAGACACACACACACACACACACACACAGTCCACACCGACTGGACACATGCAGAGACAGCATGAGACACACACACACACACAGTCCACACCGACTGGACACATGCAGAGACAGCATGAGACACACACACACACACACAGTCCACACCGACTGGACACATGCAGAGACAGCATGAGACACACACACACACAGTCCACACCGACTGGACACATGCAGAAACAGCATGAGACACACACACACACACAGTCCACACCGACTGGACACATGCAGAGACAGCATGAGACACACACACACACACACACAGTCCACACCGACTGGACACATGCAGAGACAGCATGAGACACACACACACACACACACAGTCCACACCGACTGGACACATGCAGAGACAGCATGAGACACACACACACACACACAGTCCACACCGACTGGACACATGCAGAAACAGCATGAGACACACACACACACACAGTCCACACCGACTGGACACATGCAGAGACAGCATGAGACACACACACACACACACACAGTCCACACCGACTGGACACATGCAGAAACAGCATGAGACACACACACACACACACAGTCCACACCGACTGGACACATGCAGAAACAGCATGAGACACACACACACACACACACAGTCCACACCGACTGGACACATGCAGAAACAGCATGAGACACACACACACACACACAGTCCACACCGACTGGACACATGCAGAGACAGCATGAGACACACACACACACACACAGTCCACACCGACTGGACACATGCAGAGACAGCATGAGACACACACACACACACACAGTCCACACCGACTGGACACATGCAGAAACAGCATGAGACACACACACACACACAGTCCACACCGACTGGACACATGCAGAGACAGCATGAGACACACACACACACACAGTCCACACCGACTGGACACATGCAGAGACAGCATGAGACACACACACACACACAGTCCACACCGACTGGACACATGCAGAAACAGCATGAGACACACACACACACACACACAGTCCACACCGACTGGACACATGCAGAAACAGCATGAGACACACACACACACACAGTCCACACCGACTGGACACATGCAGAGACAGCATGAGACACACACACACACACACACACAGTCCACACCGACTGGACACATGCAGAGACAGCATGAGACACACACACACAGTCCACACCGACTGGACACATGCAGAGACAGCATGAGACACACACACACACACACACACAGTCCACACCGACTGGACACATGCAGAGACAGCATGAGACACACACACACACACACACAGTCCACACCGACTGGACACATGCAGAGACAGCATGAGACACACACACACACACACACAGTCCACACCGACTGGACACATGCAGAGACAGCATGAGACACACACACACACAGTCCACACCGACTGGACACATGCAGAGACAGCATGAGACACACACACACACACACACACACACACAGTCCACACCGACTGGACACATGCAGAGACAGCATGACACACACACACACACACACACACAGTCCACACCGACTGGACACATGCAGAGACAGCATGAGACACACATACACACACACACAGTCCACACCGACTGGACACATGCAGAGACAGCATGAGACACACACACACACACACAGTCCACACCGACTGGACACATGCAGAGACAGCATGAGACACACACACACACACACACACAGTCCACACCGACTGGACACATGCAGAAACAGCATGAGACACACACACACACACACAGTCCACACCGACTGGACACATGCAGAAACAGCATGAGACACACACACACACACACACACACACAGTCCACACCGACTGGACACATGCAGAAACAGCATGAGACACACACACACACACACACACAGTCCACACGGACTGGACACATGCAGAAACAGCATGAGACACACACACACACACACACACACACACACACACACACACACACCTCTCTCTACAGCCAGACTGTGGTCACTCACACACACACACACACACACAGTCCACACCAACTGGACACATGCAGAAACAGCATGAGACACACACACACACACACACAGTCCACACGGACTGGACACATGCAGAAACAGCATGAGACACACACACACACACACACACACACACACCTCTCTCTACAGCCAGACTGTGGTCACTCACACACACACACACACACACAGTCCACACCGACTGGACACATGCAGAGACAGCATGAGACACACACACACACACACACACACACCTCTCTACAGCCAGACTGTGGTCACTCACACACACACACACACACACACAGTCCACACCAACTGGACACATGCAGAGACAGCATGAGACACACACACACACACACAGTCCACACGGACTGGACACATGCAGAGACAGCATGAGACACACACACACACACACACACACAGTCCACACCGACTGGACACATGCAGAGACAGCATGAGACACACACACACACACCTCTCTACAGCCAGACTGTGGTCACTCACACACACACACACACACACACAGTCCACACCGAATGGACACATGCAGAAACAGCATGAGACACACACACACACACACACACACAGTCCACACCGACTGGACACATGCAGAGACAGCATGAGACACACACACACAGTCCACACCGACTGGACACATGCAGAAACAGCATGAGACACACACACACACACAGTCCACACCGACTGGACACATGCAGAGACAGCATGAGACACACACACACACACACACACAGTCCACACCGACTGGACACATGCAGAGACAGCATGAGACACACACACACAGTCCACACCGACTGGACACATGCAGAGACAGCATGAGACACACACACACACACACAGTCCACACCGACTGGACACATGCAGAGACAGCATGAGACACACACACACACACACACACAGTCCACACCGACTGGACACATGCAGAGACAGCATGAGACACACACACACACACACACAGTCCACACCGACTGGACACATGCAGAGACAGCATGAGACACACACACACACACACACAGTCCACACCGACTGGACACATGCAGAGACAGCATGAGACACACACACACACAGTCCACACCGACTGGACACATGCAGAGACAGCATGAGACACACACACACACACACACACACACACAGTCCACACCGACTGGACACATGCAGAGACAGCATGACACACACACACACACACACACACACACAGTCCACACCGACTGGACACATGCAGAGACAGCATGAGACACACATACACACACACACAGTCCACACCGACTGGACACATGCAGAGACAGCATGAGACACACACACACACACACAGTCCACACCGACTGGACACATGCAGAGACAGCATGAGACACACACACACACACAGTCCACACCGACTGGACACATGCAGAAACAGCATGAGACACACACACACACACACAGTCCACACCGACTGGACACATGCAGAAACAGCATGAGACACACACACACACACACACACACACAGTCCACACCGACTGGACACATGCAGAAACAGCATGAGACACACACACACACACACACACAGTCCACACGGACTGGACACATGCAGAAACAGCATGAGACACACACACACACACACACACACACACACACACACACACACCTCTCTCTACAGCCAGACTGTGGTCACTCACACACACACACACACACACAGTCCACACCAACTGGACACATGCAGAAACAGCATGAGACACACACACACACACACACAGTCCACACGGACTGGACACATGCAGAAACAGCATGAGACACACACACACACACACACACACACACACACACCTCTCTCTACAGCCAGACTGTGGTCACTCACACACACACACACACACACAGTCCACACCGACTGGACACATGCAGAGACAGCATGAGACACACACACACACACACACACACACCTCTCTACAGCCAGACTGTGGTCACTCACACACACACACACACACACACAGTCCACACCAACTGGACACATGCAGAGACAGCATGAGACACACACACACACACACAGTCCACACGGACTGGACACATGCAGAGACAGCATGAGACACACACACACACACACACACACAGTCCACACCGACTGGACACATGCAGAGACAGCATGAGACACACACACACACACCTCTCTACAGCCAGACTGTGGTCACTCACACACACACACACACACACACAGTCCACACCGAATGGACACATGCAGAAACAGCATGAGACACACACACACACACACACACACACAGTCCACACGGACTGGACACATGCAGAGACAGCATGAGACACACACACACACACACACACAGTCCACACCGACTGGACACATGCAGAAACAGCATGAGACACACACACACACACACACACACACAGTCCACACGGACTGGACACATGCAGAGACAGCATGAGACACACACACACACACACACACACACACACACACAGTCCACACGGACTGGACACATGCAGAGACAGCATGAGACACACACACACACACACACACACACAGTCCACACCGACTGGACACATGCAGAGACAGCATGAGACACACACACACACACACACACACCTCTCTACAGCCAGACTGTGGTCACTCACACACACACACACACACACACACAGTCCACACCAACTGGACACATGCAGAGACAGCATGAGACACACACACACACACACAGTCCACACGGACTGGACACATGCAGAAACAGCATGAGACACACACACACACACACACAGTCCACACCGACTGGACACATGCAGAGACAGCATGAGACACACACACACACACACACACACCTCTCTACAGCCAGACTGTGGTCACTCACACACACACACACACACACACACACAGTCCACACCAACTGGACACATGCAGAGACAGC
>JAPDVR010000023.1:1246586-1286586 GCA_026230005.1 Gila orcuttii | reverse complement strand
CATGAGACACACACACACACACACACACACAGTCCACACGGACTGGACACATGCAGAGACAGCATGAGACACACACACACACACACACAGTCCACACGGACTGGACACATGCAGAGACAGCATGAGACACACACACACACACACACACACACAGTCCACACCGACTGGACACATGCAGAAACAGCATGAGACACACACACACACACACACACAGTCCACACGGACTGGACACATGCAGAAACAGCATGAGACACACACACACACACACACACACACAGTCCACACGGACTGGACACATGCAGAAACAGCATGAGACACACACACACACACAGTCCACACGGACTGGACACATGCAGAGACAGCATGAGACACACACACACACACACACACACAGTCCACACGGACTGGACACATGCAGAGACAGCATGAGACACACACACACACACACACAGTCCACACGGACTGGACACATGCAGAGACAGCATGAGACACACACACACACACACACAGTCCACACCGACTGGACACATGCAGAAACAGCATGAGACACACACACACACACACAGTCCACACACACACACACACACAGTCCACACGGACTGGACACATGCAGAAACAGCATGAGACACACACACACACACACACACAGTCCACACGGACTGGACACATGCAGAGACAGCATGAGACACACACACACACACACACACACACACACACAGTCCACACCGACTGGACACATGCAGAAACAGCATGAGACACACACACACATACACACACACACACACACAGTCCACACGGACTGGACACATGCAGAAACAGCATGAGACACACACACACACATACACACACACACAGTCCACACCGACTGGACACATGCAGAAACAGCATGAGACACACACACACACACACACCTCTCTCTACAGCCAGACTGTGGTCACTCACACACACACACACACACACACTCCACACCGACTGGACACAAGCAGAAACAGCATGAGACACACACACACACACACACAGTCCACACGGACTGGACACATGCAGAGACAGCATGAGACACACACACACACACACACACAGTCCACACGGACTGGACACATGCAGAGACAGCATGAGACACACACACACACACACACACAGTCCACACGGACTGGACACATGCAGAGACAGCATGAGACACACACACACACACACACACACAGTCCACACGGACTGGACACATGCAGAAACAGCATGAGACACACACACACACACACACACACACACACACAGTCCACACCGACTGGACACATGCAGAAACAGCATGAGAGACACACACACACACACACACACACACACACACTCCACACGGACTGGACACATGCAGAGACAGCATGAGACACACACACACACACACACACACACACACACACACACACACAGTCCACACCGACTGGACACATGCAGAGACAGCATGAGACACACACACACACAGTCCACACGGACTGGACACATGCAGAGACAGCATGAGACACACACACACACACACACAGTCCACACCGACTGGACACATGCAGAGACAGCATGAGACACACACACACACACACACACACACACCGACTGGACACATGCAGAGACAGCATGAGACACACACACACACACACACACACACACACACACTCCACACAAGCAGAGACAGCATGAGACACACACACACACACACACACTCCACACCGACTGGACACAAGCAGAGACAGCATGAGACACACACACACACACACACACACACACCGACTGGACACATGCAGAGACAGCATGAGACACACACACACACACACACACACACACACACACTCCACACAAGCAGAGACAGCATGAGACACACACACACACACACACAGTCCACACGGACTGGACACATGCAGAGACAGCATGAGACACACACACACACACACACACAGTCCACACGGACTGGACACATGCAGAGACAGCATGAGACACACACACACACACACACACACAGTCCACACGGACTGGACACATGCAGAAACAGCATGAGACACACACACACACACACACACACACACACACAGTCCACACCGACTGGACACATGCAGAAACAGCATGAGAGACACACACACACACACACACACACACACACACTCCACACGGACTGGACACATGCAGAGACAGCATGAGACACACACACACACACACACACACACACACACACACACACAGTCCACACCGACTGGACACATGCAGAGACAGCATGAGACACACACACACACAGTCCACACGGACTGGACACATGCAGAGACAGCATGAGACACACACACACACACACACAGTCCACACCGACTGGACACATGCAGAGACAGCATGAGACACACACACACACACACACACACACACACACACTCCACACAAGCAGAGACAGCATGAGACACACACACACACACACACACTCCACACCGACTGGACACAAGCAGAGACAGCATGAGACACACACACACACACACACACACACACTCCACACCGACTGGACACAAGCAGAAACAGCATGAGACACACACACACACACACTCTCCACACCGACTGGACACAAGCAGAAACAGCATGAGACACACACACACACACACACACTCTACACCGACTGGACACATGCAGAAACAGCATGAGACACACACACACACACACACACACACTCCACACCGACTGGACACATGCAGAAACAGCATGAGACACACACACACACACTCTCCACACCGACTGGACACAAGCAGAAACAGCATGAGACACACACACACACACACACACTCTCCACACCGACTGGACACAAGCAGAAACAGCATGAGACACACACACACACACACACTCTACACCGACTGGACACATGCAGAAACAGCATGAGACACACACACACACACACACACACACACACAATCCTCTGCGATTCCAGCTTCATCAACGTCTCGAGCGCAAGATCCTACAGACCCTAAACTTCGCAAATAAAATGTTTTGTGTATAGAGTTTTTCATAATTCAAATTGTTTCAGACAATCATGATGTTAATAATATCTCAATGCTCAGATTAGAGCTGGGCGACATTTTGTGAAGATATAAAACAATCAAGCAGTTTAAGTTTGCTATATAGTACATATTGCTTTCTGTGATTGAATGTGGATAATATTGGATTTATTGATGTGGAAATATTGAAGATTAGGAAAACCTGAGATAATTCTTCAATTTATAACAATTTAATGACGTGAGGAGTCTAATTAAATGATGTATATAAATGACAGTGTTAAAATAATACTTATACATAACACATAATCAGATATTTGACTTGAACTGAATAATGACACTGTCTTCTATTAGCATAAATCTGTCTCATATTTATGATGAAGTTTGCATCATTGATTCTATTATCTTAACTATTAATTCAATTATCTTCTACTACCCAAACACTGCTGTCTAGCGAATGACCATCAAAAAGCAACATGTTTCTACCATGGTATTACCACGATTACGGACATGACGTTGTTTGAAGGTCTGTTTACGTCAAGTGTTATTATTTTTCGTGTATATACATGCACACATCTAGAATTACCACAGTATCGCGCACACACACAGTGTGATAACAGCGAGTTTGCGCGGGTCACGTGATCTGCTGTTTATGAATCACGTTAAAACGTAAAGTTGACAACATGCTAACGCTATTCACACAAACAAACAAAAAAACACAAACACACACACACACACAGAGAGAGAGAGATGAAACTCACATCCGTCCGTGTCCTCCTGCGAGTCTTGCAGCAGAGAGAGATCTGAAACACACAACACGATCAGTGAATGTGTGTGAGTGAGATTGTTTAGTCAGAGAAGTGTGTGTGTGTGCGCGTGTGTGTTCAGCTCTACACACCCGCCATCGTGCGCCGCTTCTACATTTAACCCACTTCTGTGCTGATGGCCAACAAGCGCCGCAACACAGACTACACAAAATTACACAAAACTACACAAAAACACACAAACACGCGCCTCTGAACTCCACTCGAGCACTGCCGCCGGGCCCGCGCATTGATCCTTTATCACGCACGCGCCGAGGGCAACCTCTAGAACGCGCACGCACGGATACTATTGAACGCATGCGCAGTTACGAATACCAGAACTCGTTCTATTGAGTTATTGGTATTTATTTATTTACTTATTTGTTTATTTATATGTTACACAATTTTAAGCCATTTAATTGTTTTTACTATATATTTATTTTATTTTATTGAATTTCAATAAAGTACGACAGTAAGAACAAAGTACATTCAGAATCAGAACTACATTAATATACGTAATATACAGGAAGTAATACGATTAAAATACATGAGTATAATATAAACTTATTGGGAAGCCTTGGAATGACATCATTTTGGTTAAAGAATAATTTTATTGTATTATATATATATATATATATATATATATATATATATATATATATATATATATATATATATATATATATATATATTTATATATTTATTTATTTATTGGCGTCTAAAAGTGAGACGTTTATTTGTTGTACATGGTATATTATATTATTTTATTTTTTAAATATGCGGCGTGGCAGAAGGATACGCACACACACGCACGCGCGCGCATACACACCCACTTTAATAGTCCGACCAGTTTTTTTTCTCTGTGCTTTTGTTGTAGATGACGTGTAACCCCAAGGGTCATCAGTCACAGCGCATGCGCACTTTGACCACAGCTGCTGAAGTGATTCAGATTAACCGAATTATTCCCGCGTCTTTGTCTTTTAATTTAATAGACATATGTGGAAATATGATAGCAGCTGTTAGGATATATATATATATATAAAACTACAACAGTTTCCCCTCTGTTCATCTGAGTGACGTGTCCCGCCGTGCGCGCAGCCGGCCTGCCTCCACAGTGCCCGAGGCGCGCGCGGGAGTGTGTGTATGTGTGTGTGATCGTGAGTGCGCGCGCGTCGTGGCCGGGGCTCTTGAGCAGCACGCGAGTGTGTGTGTGTCCCGTTTAACGGTTGTCATGTCCAAACTGGAGCAGATTCTGATCCTCGACCCGTCGAGCGACCTCCGTTTCAGAGGTAAAACGGTTTAATCACGAATAACCGGCTGTTGTAACCGAACCGGCTCGCGGAGGCCTGTTCGCGCGCGCCCGCATGCCTGCATCACTCCCTCGGCTGCAATTTAACGCGACGCCCGGGGATCTGCAGGCCTCTGGGGGAAAACGCATATAAGTGATTTTTGTTTTAACATCCGCTCTCTCTATAAGACGTGTTTTGATCTTTAAAAGGCTTGTTCACTCGTTAGTGTGTTCAGTGAGCTGTCACAGTTAGCCTCAGTGCTAACAACAGATTAAAGATTCAGATCTTGAATGAATCTGATCTGTCATTATTGCTGCTCGATCAGATCAAACGCGGTTTGAAGGCAGTTTTGATTATCATTTGAGACCAATGTGATCAATACTGCACTGTCTGAGGCTGATTTAAGGTTAAACGTGTTGTTAGACTGATTTGAGGCTCACAATTCTGTGTAAAGATGTAATCCTGTATAAAAGCCAGACTTATACCTGCTCTTAGCCATTAGTAAAAAGTACACAATTAAAATCACTCTAAATATGCATTTATATTACGCCTAATAGAAGTGCTTCACAGTGTAAATATGATAGATGGAAATATAGTGTTTGAAGGGTCATACTGCATGATCAATACTGCATTAATAGCTCATTAAATTCAAGTGTTTGATTAAGTTTAATAGACTGTATGAATCCCTCTTTTTGCATTGAGTCATGATGGAAAATGTTTGATTCTTCAGGACAGTGTTTGTGCTGTAAGGATAAGAAAGGGTTTTTGCATTATTTATGAATGACTTGAACAAACCAACCCGTCTGACGACATGTGAGCCTTACAGACCAAGCTTCATTACATGGGATTCACCATTAATATTCACAAATATACTCATTATTGTTGTCCCAGAAAACTGTAAAAATTATTGTGATTTTAACTGTATAAATGCTACAGTAATTCACTTACTATATACATAATAGTTCTAACCTTAAAGAGCAAGTCCTCTTATTGCCTAATTTACAGGGAAAAGTCTTAAACTGACATCCCTAGAATTCATTGTGTTTGACATTCCTGATTGAAGTTTCCATGCAGATGAACATCTGTTCTTGTGTGTGTGTGTGTGTGTGTGTGTGTGTGTGTAGGACCCTTCACAGATGTGGTGACCACTAACCTGAAGCTGAGGAACCCGTCCGACAGAAGAGTATGTTTCAAAGTCAAGACCACAGCGCCTCGCCGTTACTGTGTGCGACCCAACAGTGGCCTCATCGACCCCGGGGCCACGGTCACCATCTCAGGTCAGAGGTCACACACGCGCTCCGGAGACTGACACAAAATTACACATCTTTATTCTCTGGGATTTTCTGTAATTAGATGATATTTTGCTGAGTGTGTTTAGGACTGTGAACAGAGACTGCTGAAGAATTTTTATATTCTTCATATTCTGTGTTGGTCAGTTCACTGCAGTGACACAAATCAAACAAGTTTAACATGATTTTTACCTTTTATAGGCATTTTTACCTTTATAAAGCGATTTTCTTTTAACCTAATTAAATGTATGCCTCATCTTTTGTGTCTAATTTGTATATTTAATCGACTTAAATTAGAATAATAAGACACAATAGGGCTGTTGCCAATCAAATGAAATCAGTATCAATTAAACTGAGGAAACAGAGGAAACAGAATCTGCATCTGAAGTGGATTTCCATGCTTTTACACACACTGTTTAATGCAGATCAGAGGGACATGAATGTTTAACCTGCTGTTACACATGCAGAAATGATGTTTTAAACGTATAAAACGTTGAATATTGATATTAGAAATGATTCAAATGTAAGATACATTACATGTGAAATTTAAACCGCCAGTATGTGGCAGCGAGTCACTATTAATGAGTGAGTTATTGAATCATTCATTCAACTGATTCGTTCATTCAGTAATAAACACCGGTGTGTGTCGCTCTCTCTCCTGTGTCTTTATTTGAACTATTTTCATTGGTGAAATAGAGCAAAAGCATGTGATCCTGTGTCTTAAGAGACCAAGAGAAACATGATCATGTGTTTCCTCTCCGCAACACGACATCAAACACACGGCACACGCTAATAACTTTATTACTTTCTACTTTCTATAACAGTTCTATTTAATAACGTATAAGACAGATCGTAAACTAATGAACACGGAGAATGCGAGCTCTGGCGTTCTCCGCGCCGTCAAAATAAAAGTCTCAACAACACGTGTGTCTCACGTCACTTCAGAGTTCCTGCCGGCGCTCGAACGCAACCAGGAAAACATTATAATGTTATAATTATAACCCCTATAATTAACTTCTTTAATATTGTTTATTGAACTGTTCTATTAAATCAATACCGCATTTGTAATCATGCTGATGTTTGGAGAAAAACGTCTCTCTTAGTGTGATACTGGTTAACTATATTAAATGACAATTTAGATTTATTTTCTCTCCTTATCTTGAATATTGAGGCCATTATAAATGCATTTTAATAGAGTAAATCACACAGAGACGACATCTAGACGCCTACTAGACGACATCATGTAGTGTGTGAGTGTGTGTGTGTTGAGAGTGTGTGTGTGTGACATGCTTGCATCATTAAATGATCCCTCAGGATATTATCGTAGATAGTGTGTATCACACACTCGCAGTGCAAGCGCTCATGGATTCTCTTCTTCTCTTCCAGTGATGCTGCAACCGTTTGATTACGACCCAAACGAGAAGAGCAAACACAAGTTTATGGTGCAGGCGATTTTTGCTCCGTCCGGAGCGACGGACCTGGAAGCGATGGTGAGATCCTCCTCTCGTCATTATGATCTGTTCATATTCACACTCAAAAATATTTCAACCAATAAACTAGGGCTGTCACTTTACGTTCGAAAATCGATTGCACAATCGATCGGACCAACCAACACAAGTTTCGAAAACGAAAATAGGGAATCGATTTTAACTGCCTTTTTTTTAACCAAAAATGTGTTTTAGTTAGACAGATCAATACAGTACACAGAACATGTAAGATGTTGGAAAATAACAATGTCTTTTCTGTTAACCAAATGCTTTTTAATATTCGCTATTACTTCAGTGCAAGTGAACAAGCGCGCCGTTATTTGTTGCTTAGTGACGTGTGTGTTCAAGCAAGCCAGAAATGCGCAGATTCTGCGCAATACGCTGTATTTAATATATCATGAGGACTCACGAGTTGAGTATCTGCGCTAAATCCACGCAAATTTGGCTTACACGAACTTCCCCAGCAAAGTGAGTAAACATAGAAACACGCCAAATTGGCTCGTGATATGACAGCGTTACCCGCCAAAGTTCATTTTTATCAGAATTTGGCGGGTGTTAATTTCAATCCTTGAATGTTGCACTCCTGTTTGTCATTGTGCATAAAACTTCACGCCAATAAATCATCAGAAATATTGCTGACTTGTGCGCGTCTCAAGCGCCCTCTTTACGTTCGTCCTAATGCCTGTTAGTTGTCCGTGGATTTGCCAATATTTGGTGTTGAAAATGGAAACGTCTTTAGACATGGAAAAATCGATTTTACAATCGATTCAATGAACACATATGTCTCAAATCGAACAGGATTTTTTCACAAAAGTGACAGCCCTACAATAAACTGGTTATGTGTTATGTGGTAACACTTTATTTGACAGTGTCCTTGTTACATATGTTACATGTACTTACCGTAGTAATAACAGTAAGTTATGCATAATTACATGCAACTAACCCTCAACCAAACCCTAACCCTATAGTAAGTACATGTAGTTGCTTGATATTACTTATATAAATTACAGAGTAATTATATATTTTTACAAACTCCTGCAACCTATTTCTTGGTATTTGCTAGGCCAAATTGCCAGCCAATTTCCATCATACATTTCACACAATTATACACCACATTCCTTGTTTCAGTTTAACCTAATTCCCACATTTCCCTTCGAGTTTAATATCTGTTTTTTGGTCGTTTGTTCATTCATTCATTCATTCATACAGTAGGCTAGGCTAGCTAGGCTATAAATAAATGGACAATTTTTATGATGTAGGCCGAAAATAAGCTTCCCGTATCTGAAAGACCAGCAGTCGCCACTGATTACTACGGTAAGTACATGTAAAATATGTAACAAGGACACTGTAAAATAAACTTTTTACAACATACTGATGTGAAAACTAAACAAAGAAAGCAGTTCTCATACAAAAATAGAAAAAAGGCCACATTGAAATTATGGCAATTTTCCATACGTTAGCTTTTATTGCTCACGCCACAGACTGCACTTCAGTTACGCCTTTTACGGTCCGTCAATATTATGTTATTAGAATAAAAAAAAAAAAACTGTGTCATCTTCAAATAAAGTGTTACCAGTAAACTTGATGTGACGTTGATTGTTCCTCCCAAACATGGACCCAGAAATCAATCCTTTAAATCCTGGAAACAGTTTTTATCTGCTCATATTTGACTGGGAGAGATGTGTGTGAGCCTGTGACATCATTTCCTGTGAAACGCCTGATATTAGACGTTGTGATAACGTTGTGTTTTCCAGTGGAGAGATGCCAAACCGGACGACCTGATGGACTCTAAACTGCGCTGTGTGTTCGACATGCCTTCAGACAGTGAGAAGATGGTGAGTTTGTCACTAATAACTTCTGCGCTTTTCATCGTTCACAGATTCATATTCACTAGTTCTATAATGAAGCTGATATTGAGTTCAGTGTTGAATTTGACTTTTGAAATGTAAGTCCTTGAAAACAGCCATATTTATGAAAAGGTACTCGAAAAGTGCTTGAATTATTGAAAGACAATATATGTGAAATTAGTGTTTAATTTTATCGGTGAAACAATCTTTTCATGCATAATTAACACTGCAACTCGTTTGATATATATATATATATATATATATATATATATATATATATATATATATATATATATATATATATATATATATGGGTATTTCGCATGGCTATGAGTGTGATATTGCTCATATAAATATCCAAGTATATGATACAGCTTTTAAAACATATTTTATTAGATTATCCTTTTTAGAATGCTTTTTTTATGAAGTTACCTCACTTAAGGACTTTTTTAGTAAGATTATGCCTGAAAAGGTTTTGGTTTTTTTTATCATATGTTAATTTAAAAAATCTTGTTTGTTTGGTTTTTATTGTATTTATATGATGTTTGTATTTTTGTAATTGAATTTTTGCCATGAAAATAACCTTGATTCCTGACATGACACTAAATAAAACAATCTGAATATGATACAGCTTTTATTCTTCGGGTCAATCATATATTCATGGGAGAAATAATCTGTTTTAATAAGGAAAGCGATATCTTTGTCATAGTTTCCTTGTTACCGCAGTCATTGCATCTCCTGCACTTTATTCGTACCATTTTGTTTTATTAGTTTATTTACCTTTTTTTTATCATTTGAAAGATAATATATATATTGTTTGATAAGTGAGATCTCTGATTCTAGTGCATGAAAACCAAAAGAAGTAGTGTTTGAAAGTCCAGGAGTTTGATTTGACGGTGTGTGTGTACGAACCCTGTGTGTGTTGTGCTCAGAGTGAGCTGGAATCCTCCAAAGCTGCGTCGGGTGTGAGCGCGCCGAGGGCCGAGGGCCCGTCAGGAGCCAGGAGCATGGATGATGCCGAGATGAGGAAGGTCATGGAGGAGTGCAAGAGACTGCAGACAGAAGTGGGAAAACTGCATGAGGAAAACCGCCAACTCAAGGTACACACACACACACAACACACGCGGTAATATGAGCCAATAATACAGTACTATCATTACCTAAATTACAGATTCCCAAATGTGAATGTCAGCCGAACACGTTATTAGATCTAAAATATTTACTTCCTGAGAATTATATTTCGATTAATAAACACATTCGTGGTTAATATTGAAATTGAAATATTAATATATTATATATATATATATATATATATATATATATATATATATATATATATATATATATATATATATAATATTATTATTAATATTAAACCTTTTTTTAGTTGTAAAAGTGTCTATCCACATAACTTTCACACTGGCATTTTATGAACCTAATCAAATTTTATAAATAATAATAATTATGATTATTACTTAACTCTTTAAGACAGAAATATAGCCAATTACTGCTGTAAAATACAATTGTACTGTAAAATAAATGAATATGTGATGATAATTATAATATAATATGATATTTGTCTTAAATTCCATTCAAACCCTCAAGATTAAAGCATAAGTCATTTTGTAAATGATAACCAACAGCAGAAATGCATGAGTTTGAGTCTTCAGATGTTTACCTCACTGTGTTGGAGTGTGTTGTGTGAACACTAGATGGCGTAATCATCTCACACAGGGTTCCCACGGGGTTTTCCAAGGCCCTGGAAAGTTTTTGAAAATAAACATACATAGATGCTCTCAGTCCACATTATTATGATTATTATTTAACCCTTTGAAACAGAAATACAGGCAATTACTGCTGTAAAATACAATTGACCCTTCGCAGGGAGTTTGATTGACAGGCGATCGGACCAATCATTTTTTCGTTCGTTTTATTTTTACACGTTATCATTATATCATTTATACACAATTTCATAAGGAACAATGGTCATATGTAAGTCGCGTGAAAAATGGGGAACCCCAAAGAAGCTACTGAAAGCTTTTAGGAGGGGGCCCAATAATATAAATATACAACATATAATATACAAACCAAAAACTCAATATACCATAGACACAAAATAGACAAATATATAAATACAACAAAAATCAAACACTACAAACAAACAGAAGATCGTAATCCGCCATCCACCGAATCCGCCAAAGCAGTCAGGAGAGTTCGTAGATTAACCTTAAATTGGAGGATTTGAACTTGAAAAACGGAGTGTACTGACGTCTTTCCGCGGTTAAAACAACATTCATTATTATGTTTATTTGATGAACTAGAAGGAAGAGATGATCGGCTTGTCGGACATAGCAACAGTAACTAAAGGGGGCGTGTCTTTGCGAACGGTCAATTGTAATGTAGAGTAAATGAATATTTGAAAATTATAATATAATAATTTATTTTGCACATGTGATATTTGTCTTAAATTTCAAACCCTTGAGAATAAGATGACAAATGTTTTAAAAATGATAAACAACAGCAGAAATGCATTGAGTTTGGACTCACTGTCTCAGGAGTGTTATGGGTGAATGCGTTCTGTGAACACTAGATGGCGTAACCATCTCACATCATTATTCCAGTGTTATTTACCTGTGTGTGTTCACCTGTGTGTGTCGCTCTGGATCAGGACGAAGGCCTGAGGATGAGGAAGGCTAATCAGTACGACAGCTCGGTCTCGAAGTCTTCATCGATGCTGAGTAAAGACCCGGGCTCCCGATCTCTCCCGTCGCTGCTCGTCGTCATTGCCGCCATCTTCATCGGCTTCTTCCTCGGGAAGTTCGTCTTGTAGAGTCTGTGTGTTCTGGGCGAGCGAGACGAGCGTGCGTTCATGTCGATAACCGTCGAGAGAGCCCCACGGCAGCGGAAATAAACGTGTCTGTGTACAGGATCATTCAAACAGGCCTTGCCTTTCTCACACACACACACACACACACACGCACGCACTCACTCACTCTCAGAAACGATGGCTCGTTTCTCCCTCTTTTCCGCCGTCTGTGGTTTTTCTGTGGGTCGGGGAAGAAGAAATCGTCCATTTTGTCGAAGCATCACTAGCAGTCTCGATGGAGGCACGTGTGTGTGTGTAGAGACCTTGAAAAAAATCAACCTATGAATAAATAAAAAGGACGTGTTTCTCTTTTTCTCTGTGGTTTTATTAAGAGTTTAATGGAATGTTTTAAGTGTCATGTACATGTTCTTTTAGGTTCTGTTGAGAAAAATGGGAAATGCAGATTCATCGTTAATAAAAGAAAAACAAACCAGTCGTCTTTGCTACTTTGTCGCTGGATGGTCACGTGACACACGTTCCCGTTCCACGTTTATTTTCTTGAATTTGAGGTCAGCTGGGAAAAACATGTTTTCCCGCTGACACAAACCCGATTCTAGTCATGGATTTTCTTTATGCAGATTATATATTCAATTGTGAGGCAACTTGACTGAATAAAAGCGCCATTTTGCAGTCCTGTCCGTTGTATTGAACGTTGCTGAAATAAAGAATCTTTAACACTCGTCATCTTGTCTGTGTGTGTGTGTGTGTTAATGTTTTGCACATCACATGACGCTCAAACCATCAACTTTTGAAAGCACAATAAATGTTTTTCTCACTATTAATCGTCTCTGCGTAAATGATGAGCTGGAAATGTGTCTAGATGGAATAAATGTATTACACAATCAGAGATTGACAATAACAATCCATTATTCTACAAAATTACTTAAAGAATCATTAATGGCATCAGAAGATAAACTGCTTATACAATGTTTTAATTTAGTATCGTTAATATAATAGTGTTTATGAATATTGTGAATTCGTTTTTATATTTTGTCATTTTAGTATTTTCTTTTTTAAATGTCTACATAGTTTTTATAAATTTGTCAGTTTTCGTTATTTTAAAGTTAAATGAGGAATGTTTTTAGTTAACTATAATAACCCTGAACTGTAAGAGTTAAAGTAGCACAATACTGTAATCATTTATTAATATATTATAATTTATATTTTTAAATGATCTATTTTAGTTTTAGTTCCAGTATTTTTTTGTCAGTTCTGTCTATAAAGTTTTTATTAAGTTTTATTTCAGTTTGACTGATTTCAGCTTTGATTACAGTTTTGCCGGGAAAATCAAAAGAATGAGACATTCACGTTTCTGCGACTCATGAAACAAATGCTTATACAATGTTCAGGATGATGCAGGAAAAAACATTCTATACGGTAATGTCAATGTGTCAGAAAATGGATTGATTCAAATTAAACTCTCATATATGATTTATAATAGTGTAATTTCAATAGCATGATCTATCGACATGATCAGAGGCTTTCTGAACTGCTGTTTTATCATTTTTGTTGTTTATTCTGTTATTTAACAGACACAATGATTATGCAGATGTAGTTTATCAGAATGCATCCAACACTAATCTTGCCTCTGACGACCGCTTATAATAAATTGTGTATATTTGTTATTGGATGCTGATTTTTTACGCACCATCATTGTATTATGTATGACTCAAACGGTCTCCACTCAATATTAGAAGACATCTTCACTGGATGCAATTTATTTTTAAATGTGTACATTTTAATTACCCTAATTATTCTTCATCATATCATTTAAGACATTCTTCACATTCTTTTTTTTCTTACCCCTTTAGTTAAGAAAGTTTCTGGGAAGAAAGCATTTAGGTTTAAAGGGGTGGGTGATTATGATTTCACTTTTCTAACTTTAGTTAGTGTGTAGTGTTGCTGTTTGAGCATAAACAACATCTGCAAAGTGACAGCGCTCAAATAAAGGGAGACATTTGCTTTTAAAGAAATCGTTTTTTTAAGGACTACAAAAAAACGGCTGGTAGGAACTACACAAGCTTCCTCCCGGGTTAGTGACATCACAAACCATAGAATTTACATAAACCCCGCCCCCGGGAAACCGATTTATAGATTATCAAGACAGAATATGCTAATCAATGACTAGAAGATAGTTAAAGCCTGGTTCACACGGCAGGATAATTAGGCCGATTTTAGCCCCGATTTACCCCTTCCGACAATCTTAAGTATGCTCCGATTATGGTAAAATAATCTGATCAAATATTCCTGCCGTGTGTGGTGTGTTAAGAGTGCTCTCGTCTGCTCGGAAGGACGTCGGGACCGCTCCGATCTCAAATCGGGGATATCCAACATGTTGGATTTTTTTGGCCTGATTTCTCCTCGTGTGTGGCGTCCCCCGGGGACAAACGAGCACGCAACCTGTGGACTGTGGCGTGTAGCCAATCAGAAAGTGAGGTGACGAGGCGCAGAGGAAGCACCGGGAAACAAAATCAAAACAGCCGGCGGCATGGCGCACCAGAAAGTCCGGTGGACGTCGGAGATGGATTCGGTTAAAAACAAACTACAAACTATCGCCACTGCATCCGATTGTTTACTCTGAAGTCACGTTTGATCTCAAGGGATTTTGTGAGATTTTCCGTCTGACCTGGGAATGCTCGGGAGTCAAATCGGTTCGTGTGTGATGTGTTGATTTTGCCGTGTGGCTGTGCACCACACACGGTACGACCAAAACTGTTAGACCCGTGATTTTTTATCGCCGTGTGTGGGGTCTCAGGTTTGGAAAATCGGCGACAATTTTAAAATCGCCCGTGTGAACCAGGCTTTACTCCACATCAGCTGCATAAATTCTTCAACTAACCATTACACACACACACACACACGCGTGCTCTTGAAGCTCCGCCCCCTGTGCCGGGAGCAGCAGCTCATTTACATTTAAAGGAACAGACATCAGTTTTTGCTCACCCTCGAAAAGTGACCATTTTGACATGCTATATAAAAATATCTGTGGGGTATTTTGAGCTAAAACTTCACACACACACTCTGAGAGACATCACAGACCTATTTTACATCTTGTGAAAAGGGCATTATACCCCACCACCCTTTTAAGGCTCCTGCAGATTGGAATAATTTACCCCTTAAATGTACGATCTTTGACTTCATTTTATATGTTTAAAACTTGTTTGTTTTGTTGTTTTGAAACTTGTTGTAATTGCTTTAGATAATATATCTATGATTAAATTTATTAATGCTAGGCAAAAATTCATAGGCAAAAAAAGTAATTGTAGTAGTGGTGTGTTTGTTGTTTTGAATTAGGTGACTGTTGTATTTTTGTCTTGTGTATATTGTTTAGTTTTGTGTTATGTTATTTAACTTTTGTGTATTAGGACCCCTTTGAAAACGAGATGATGCATCTCAAGGGGATTATCCTAAAGAATAAAGTTTGTTACATTTAACGGTATATCACTGCAAACGTAGATCCAACTTTTTACTTTAAATGAAGAACGAATTCTGAATTCTACTTGTAGACCCTTTAAACTAAATGGAAATGACAAATGTTGCCTTTTCAACAAGCTGAAGAAAGTTGTTTTAGTCAACTATTTCAAGTATGGATTTTTTTAATGGTTTTAGTTCACTATAATAACCCTGAACTGTAAGATTAAACGGTAAGAGTCACAGGCAATAACAGAGTTCATTCTGTGTTGAGCTTCATTCAGACATCATGAGACGAGGTTTCATTCAGGTCCTTTGCAATCCCATAATTACTGCAGTTTACAGGCTTCAGTACGGCTGGAATATTTACAGTGGTGATTCTCTATGAAATCTTCAGTTCGGGAGCTCCTGAGAAACTCAAGCATGGCATTATTTTAACTAATCGTTGAGTTAAATAATATATGATAAGCTGAAGTAAATGTGACTGTACAGAATGAACAGGAACTGTTAGTGCGCATGCATGTCGAATCAAATCAAACAGTTCCCTTCGAGTCCGTTGGATGCTCACATTGTTTTGGTTTTTAGTCGGCTCACCTTTATGATGATCAGTGTTTAAAACATATAAAGCAGCTTCAACTGGTGATAAAGACATGCCTGTCCAAATACACACACTCGACCACTTGTCTACTAGCATGACGGATTTCCTCTGGCCCAAGTGTTCAAGTAGGCGTAAAGACTGTAAGTGTGTGTAGAACTTTTGATTACTCGATAGGACACACTTATAGTCTTAAGTGTTTACAGAGCTTTTATTTATTATATTTTCAATACTTTGCATTTTTTTAAATAAATGTCTACATGTGTGTTCAGTAGTCGTATGTAACTAACAGAAGACACTGTGCTGCTTCTAATTAAGGGATAAAAACAGTTGCAAATGTTGTACAAAATAGGCCTACACACACACCATACTCACACACACCATACTCTCACACACACCATACTCACACACAATCATACACACACACCATACTCACACACAATCATACACACACCATACTCACACACACACCATACTCACACCATATACACACACACCATACTCTGACACACACCATACACAATCTTTGCACCAAGAAAATGTGCAACACTTTATTTTTACTACCAAATTATATGCATCTAATTAGTTTAAATTACAGTGAATGTTTTCCTCGACATCTCGCGATTTCAGGGCACATGAGTTCCCGAACATTATGCATGATGGGATACGCTCAGCGTAGTGTGGGTTTAGTGTGCATTAAGGGCACTGCACTGTGGCATTTTTAAGACATGGGACAGTCTTGCGCACTTAATTCCTGTCGCGTGAACGCAAGACCACAGGTGTGTGTATTTGGACAAGGCATTGGTCTTTCTCCTCAGAAATCTAGCTTCTGAAAAACTCAAGCATGGCATTATTTTGACTAATCGTTGAGTTAAATAATATATGATGAGCTCAAGTAAATGTGACTGTACAGAATGAACAGGAACTGTTAGTGCGCATGCATGTCAAATTAAACCGTTCCCTTTTGAGTCTGTTGGATGCAGTTTGGATGCTCACATTGTTTTTGGTTTTTAGTTGGCTCACCTTTACGATGATCAGAGTTTAAAACATATAAAGCAGCTTCAACTAGTGCAAACGGTAATAAAGAGAGTCTCTCTTTAGAAATCCAGCTGCATAAACACATGTAATACGACTGACACGACGAATCCGTCGATGATCTTTGTGTGGCTCGCGGCGCTCAGTCTGAAGTGTTGATCTCCCTCTCGACTCGCGTGTTGCGGATCACAGCGGATCAGCGGCGGCTGGTAAGACGTGGGCCGGCGCTCGACCCGGTCCGGACTGGAGCCGTTGGTGGGTCTCTGGCCGTTGTAGAGCAGAGTGTGTCCTGAGGAGTCCTGGCCGATGGTGAAGAGCTCGTACTCGGTGTGAGGCAAGCGGATCCCCAGCGCCACACACCCGCCGGTCGAGGTCACGTCCTGAGGAACGCCACGCTCCCACGAGCCCTCGCCACACACACTCACGCGCCCGCTGAACACACTGAGGAGAGACGTCGTGGCAGCGTCCATCGGAGTCACCGTCATGTGGGTCACTGGAGGAGCACGAGAGGTTAGACTCAGTCAAACACACACACACACACACACTCAGTCACACACACACAGACATTCACTCACTCACTCACCCACCACACACTCACACTCACTCACTCACTCACTCACCCAGTCACTCACACATACACCGACACTCACTCACTCACCCAGTCACTCACACATACACCGACACTCACTCACTCACTCACCCAGTCACTCACACACACACACTCACACTCACTCACCCAGTCACTCACACATACACCGACACTCACTCACTCACCCAGTCACTCACACATACACCGACACTCACTCACTCACCCAGTCACTAACACATACACCGACACTCACTCACTCACTCACCCAGTCACTCACACACACACACTCACACTCACTCACCCAGTCACTCACACATACACCGACACTCACTCACTCACCCAGTCACTCACACATACACCGACACTCACTCACTCACCCAGTCACTCACACACACACACTCACACTCACTCACTCACTCACCCAGTCACTCACACACACACACTCACACTCACTCACTCACTCACCCAGTCACTCACACATACACCGACACTCACTCACTCACACAGACACTCACTCACCCAGTCACTCACCCACCACACACACAGACACTCACTCACTCACAACACACACACAGACACTTAGTCACTCACTACACACACAGACACTCACTCACACACACGTTTCCGGCTGAACACATTTAGGAGAGGCGTGAGATTGGTGTGTTTTGTTATTGCTGGAGTATCTAAAGCTTGTGTAAAGACTCCGCCCTCTTCTGAACGGAGGCGGAGCTGCAGCTCATTTGCATTTAAAGGGACACACACAAAAATAGCATGTTTTGCTCAATAAAGGGGCAAATTTGACAAGCTATAACAAATGATCTGGGGTGTATATCGAGCTGAAATTTCACACACACATTCTGGGGACACCATAGATTTATATTACATCTTGTGAAAAGAGTCATAATATGTCACCTTTAATTCCTTTTCGACTGAAAAAAGAAAGACATTAATATCTTGGATGACGTGCGGATGCGTATATTATCAGAAAATGTTTATTCTGAAGTGAACTCCTCGTTTAATAACTGAAAGTGTATTGTAAAGTGTTAGTGTGTGGAATCACTCAATCATCAGGGGATTTTGGCGATTTCTCTCAGTGTTCACCTGTGCTCAGACGTCATCGCTCACGTACCGGTGAAGGTGAACTCCACGGCGCCCATGACGGCGTCTGACGGGTCCCCGCGGGTGTAGCGTCCGCTAGCTGCGATGCTAAAGGTGGGGTGCCGGCAGACGGGGTCGGAGAAGTGCTCGTACTCTCCTTCCCAGGTGTGTGTGCGCTCGTGGAAGGCCAGCCGGCGGGTGAGGAAGAGCACGCCGGGTCGAGCTTCACACCGAACACTGACCCAGTGCCCGTCGAGACGCACCGGACGCTCACCCCGGCCCGGCAGAACCGGAGGATGATGAAGATTGGCCGACGCCACGATCTGGCAGATTCGGTCATCGCTCTGAGAGGAAGAACAGATGTGGATGAGCAACTCACTCGTAACTCAATCATTCATGATTAGGGGTGTAACGAAACCCTCATGTCACAATTCGACACGTATCACGAAACTGAACTCACGATATGATGATACTGCGATACTCTAATACATGGTAAAAGGTTAACAAAAACGTTACTGTTATGCTAAGTCCAAAATATGGTATTACAGGTGAAATTCGAAAAATTCTAATATCATGCAAAAGTTATAATTTTGATGATTATGGCTTACACCTTATGAAAACCCCAAATTCAAAATCTCAAAAAATTAGAATATTACATGAAATCAATAAAAAAGGATTTTAAATACAGAAATGTCGGCCCTCTGAAAAGTATAATCATGCATATGTATATAGTTATATATACTAAATATATTAGTTTCACCTTTTAATCTGAATTACTGAAATACATTTTGCACGATATTCTCATTTTTTGAGTTTCACCTGTACATTGTGGGTGTAAATAATTAATAGGCTTGGTGCTGGAAACAGTTTATTTTACTATAGTTTAGAAAAAGGTAATAAAATATGACAAGAACTCAGTCTAACAGAAGGATGATCAAAACCACTCAAATATCAATATCAATTATGTTGAATATCTGTCAGCTGTTAAATTTAACTACACAATTAGATAATACCAGTTTAGCTCAACCAATCACCAAGCAATGCTTCATGTTGTTCAGTCTGTGGTGTAAAAAGCTGCATTAGTTATTAAAGAAAAAACACTTAAAACATGATCAGCTCAAAGTGTTGAATCATTTTTAGTCTTAAATTTATATAAATGTTACTGGTAGTCACTGTATGAAACATTTTTGGGTATAATATGTCACAGTTTACTTTATTTTGCTCTCCTCACTTACATAAATGAACTATAGTGTCCTGCACCCACTACTAAAAAAAAATACATAAAAAATTATATATTATATTTGGTGTCTGAATAAATGTTGGTTTGACTGTATATCCGTGCATTTATTCTTAAAGGGACAGCAGCCTCATAAACTTTTGCCATACGTTTCATTAATGTTAATAAAAGAAAAATTACCTTTAATATGATTCCATTTATATTTAATTCATACAGTTATTCAGAATCACAGATCAGTTTGCATTGTATGACACTGTTTCAACAAAACTTATTGAACAACATAACATTAGTATAATTAGTAGAGAGCAGCAGAAAGTGGAAATGCTTACAAGATCAACGCATGAAACCAAATATAGCAGTAACGGCACATAAAGCCTTCAGGGATGTTACAGAGTCAAACGCATAAAGTGAAACAAGGACAGTTCTGGATCATAACTCTGTCATTGGACATTATAATGCCTTCAGAGCCTCACGTCATCCGATTACAGAACGGCTTTCTCAGCGCGCCGTGATTTAATCGCAATCAATCAGAGAGCTCACGGGACGTGTGTGTGTGTGTGTGTGTGTGTGTGCTTGACTTTGGATCAGTTGCCATTGCTTACTAGAGTCGTCCTGCCCATCAATTATTCAGCCTGAACCAGAATTCATTAACATTGCATTACATGTTTCCAGCCTCTTTTAGCGACGGTGGGGAGTCGCGCACATGAAAGAAATGACTCCATCAGAAAAAGCTCATCTCTCTCTCAGGTGTCGAGCCGAGACCCAATCCCGACCGCAAACACCATTCCCACATTCCCTTTGAAGCCGATGGAGGATCAGCACAGCCGACATGGCTCAAATCACACTCTTTAAACGGCATGATGGGAAATGCATCAATCTTGTTTCAGACAGAGCTGACGAACGGATCGGTAATACCGAAGTGAAATTACGGATGAATTGGTGATGCGATGAAGGCCGTGACAGCCGGCGGCACGCATGAATTAATCAGACCATGTCACGTCCCAAATTAAGCACAATGTTATGTATTAAACAGACTTTTACTTCAGTGAACATGGCACTTCATGCATTAATCATTCTTCTGTCAAAAGCTTCATGTATTTTTTAGGTTTGCCGGGTTTTATTTTAACTCGGACTGAATGTCTGTCACTCGAGTGTTTCTGTGTTCTGCTTTGCTTTTCAGATACACATATTAACTGCAGTCACACACACACACACACACACACCAGTTCATGATGCTTCTGCTACATACACTGGAAATTACAGTTCATAAATCACGTGCATATGCATGATATTTGTGTACAGAAGACTATATCAGTGGTTCTCAAGCTTTCGGACTCCAACAGTGAAGAAAAAATGAAAACAATTTTCATTGGATTAAACATTAATTTTTGCAGTAGAAAGACTGAAATAGTATTTTCTTGTAAATCATATTTTAATCATCTCAAGTTTGAAAAATATATATTTTTTTAATTTACAGAAACTAAGAGTGTATTTTAAAATTTGTACAAAGAATTTCAGTTTTAAGAGCTGAATAATATTCAGGATTCTCACTCTTTTCCAGTTGCTTCTGATTTACTGATAAGGATTAAGAAAGAAAATTATCTACCCGATAAAATACTGTAGAATTTATATTTGTAGAAAAATTTATATTCATTATGACATTTTAAGATTTTATAAATTTCCATGACTTTTCCAGGTTTAGAAATCACTCTTCTTCATATATCCCGGTTTTCCAGACCATATGAATCATGGTTCTTCAAAAAAAAAAAAGAGAATTAAAATAAGAAATATCTTGATTTTTAGTTGTTTTAACTTATTTTAATGCTTGTTTGATCTTATTTCAAATAGTTTGAAGTCATTTTGAAATCAAAAACTTTTTAAGGTCACGAGAAACAAATTAATTCAAGCGTTTCAAACGGGATGTTCGATGAGAAGGATGTGCAGGACGAGACTGGATATCAAACATGAGGAACTGATTGGATGATGAAAACTGTCTCGATATGACAGGTGACTGAAAACACGTGACTGTTATTTACATGTATTAAAGAGAACCTATTCTGCCCTTAAAATCTTGATGTTGTTTCAGGCTCTACTAGAACAGGTTTTCCTGCTTGAATGTTGATTATTTTCCTCATATTCTCCATTGTTGCGGCTCCTCTCTTCCCAGTCTGTCAGTAACGCTCTGTTTACTTCCTGTCTCTATGAAGCCCCTCCTTCTGAAAAGCACACTGTGCTCTGATTGGTCGGCTGGATCAGTGTGTTGTGATTGGTCGAGCGCTTCGAGTGTGTTTGGGAAATGTCCCGCCCCTTACCATAACCGCCAGTTTAACACACTACTAACTAACTCAACCAGGCCCTGCCCCTTTATTCTGCATATTAATTATTATAATGAGGAATATTGTGACGTGTTCGTTCCCGGAAGAAACTCAAGATACAATGGAGGCGTTTCAGGAGTTCAGAAACACTGACACTGATATAGAGAAGAACTGGAGCTTTATCATGATCAAACAGCAACATTACACACTAAAAAAATGCTGGGTTGGTTTAACCCAAATTTGGGTCAAATATGGACAAACCCAGCAATTGGGTTAAAAAAAATTTAACCCAAAGGTTGGGTTTGTCCATATTTAACCCAAATTTGGGTTAAAACAACTCAGCATTTTTAGACTTTACACACTAAAGACAGATGAAAAAATGTGTCTGTTCATTTCTATTCTACTGCACTATATTCTATTCTATTTTTCATGCTCAAACAGCAACATTACACACTAACGACTCTATTCTACTGCACTATATTCTCTATGCACTGCGACAACGTGTGTGACACAGCCTCTTCACACACTCTCAATATTAATGCCCTGCGCTCAGCTGTGGCTCTAGAACACATTCAAATTGAGCTTTTTCATGCTCTAACAGCAACTTTACACACTATAAAAATGCTGGGTTGTTTTAACCCAACTTTGGGTCAAATATGGAAAAAGTTTAAATTAAAAAATATTATTAAAATTTTTAACCCAATGGTAGAGTTTGTCCATAATTTGGACCATATTTGTAAAGCATTTTTAGTGTAATCACAATTGACAAATGAAAAATTGTTCTTTTTTATTCTACTGCACTATATTCTATTCTATTTTTCATGCTCAAACAGCAACATTACACACTAAAAAAAATGCTGGGTTGTTTTAACCCAACTTTGGGTCAAATATGGACAAACCCAGCCGTTGGGTTAAAAAATGATTACAATTTTTAACCCAATGGTTGGGTTCGTCCATATTTTGGACCATATTTAGTGTACACACTAAAGACAGATGAAAAATTGTGTCTATGTTCTTTTCTATTCTACTGCACTATATTCTATTCTATTTTTCATGCTCAAACAGCAACATTACACACTTAAAAAAATGCTGGGTTGTTTTCACCCAACTTTGGGTCAAATATGGACAAACCCAGCCGTTGGACTAAATTTTTTATTTGACTCAAATTTGGGTTAAAACAATCCAGCATTTTTTAGAGTGTACACACTAAACACAAATGTTCTATTCTACTGCACTATATTCTCTATGCAGTGCATAGACAACGCGTGTGACACAGCCTCTTCACACACTCTCAATATTAATGCTCTGCGCTCAGCTGTGGCTCTAGAACACATTCAAATGAAATCCATCAATATGTATCAGCGCAGACGCGAGTTCTCTGACCTTGGCGCTGTGAAGCGGGGTCTGGTAGCCCGAGGGCTGGTGGAGTCTCCTCTGAGCGCGCTCAGTGTGAACGTCTCCGAGGAACAGCTCCTCCTCCACCCGTCCACCGGCGTCGCCATGGCGACCGCGCCGCTCCACGCGGATCAGCCGTAGCTCCTGCATGGTGAAGTCGAGCCCGCGGGTGCAGTCGAGAGGCTCCGCCCACATCTCGAACGACTCGCCGGGTCTCAGCCGGATCTGCCGCGCACAGGCCGGATCCAGGCGCCGCTGGAGGAGCTCGGCCGACGCCGGCCCGTGACACCGCAGCGTTACGCTAGTTAGCCGGTACTCGCACGCCGCGGCCCCGCGCACTAGCCAGGAGGCCTGAGCCGGGCCGAAGCCGCCCCGGACCCGCAGGCTGTAGATCGGCTGACGACACCGGCTGTCCTCGTAGTAGAACTGAAGCGCATCGAACGTGTGGTTCGGGTAGAAGCTGTAGGAGCGAGTGAGGAATTCTGGGCCGGGTCGAACCTCACAGCTGGAATCAGTAATAATGATAATATTAACACACTTTATGTTAGCATGTTCGAAGATTATTCGTATTTTTATTATATAATCATAGACACTTCAGGCAAAACTAGAGTTAATTCATGCACTGCTCAGTTTTGCTTCCATAACATGCGACTAGTGGAAAGAAAACATCAGTCACACACACATTCACTCAACACACACACACACACACACACACACCCTCTCACTCAACACACACACACTCTCAACACGCACACACACACTTACTCTCACACTCTCAACACACATACACACACACACTTACTCTCACACACTCTCACACAAAGTCAACACTCACAAAACACACACTATCACACTCTGTCACACACACACACTCACTCTCACACTCAGAAACACTCACTCCCACACACACACACACACGCTCAAACTCACTCACTCCCACACACACACACACTCACTCTATAAGGCGGTGAGTTAGAGTCAGAAATCTCCACCTCAGCAGCTTTACACACACCGAATTTTACAGTTTTATTCATATCTATATTCTGAAGGTCATTCGCCTGACTTATACAACATTTTACTCCTAAAAACATGGTAACATTTTTTTTTTTCTGGCTGTTGACTGTTTTTTTAATTTATTAAATGATAAAAAGAGAAATACAAAATCCTCTCTGTAAAAAAAAAATCTGGTCTGGAAAAGGAAATCGCGGTGCATTATGGGATTGAATAAGTGCACTCGCCACTCGATAACGTCCACTATGGTTTTGGACACCACTACAACTGGCTGTCCCTTCAAATCGTGCCCTATTTAAGGGTGTATGGGGTGATTAGGGACACAGCCCAGGTGTTGAGCTCCTCACCTGTCGGACACCCAGTGCCCTGAGATGTCGGGTGGGATCTGGACCGTCACTTGCTGTCTGGCGTGAAGATGTTTGAGTTGGGATTGACACGGGGAACTCCTGTCCAGGAGAACCGGACCAGCACTGACCCTCAGCACACACACACTCACTGCAGGGACACACACACACACACACACACACACACAAATCACATCAGAGACTGTCATTGAGAATAATCTTTCTCTGCTAACAAGGAACGTTCTGATAAGGTTCTGTTATAAACAAACATTCTTCCAATAACGTCCTTTCAAAGTTATCTGGTCTTTAATAATGTTCTCAAAATATTAGCAACAAAAATATTATTCATGGAACGTTTTTTTCCTTAAACGTTTCAGTAGGACATTCAAATAATGTTCTTTTTTATGTTATACTTGTTACTTTTAAATGTTCTCCAAACATTCTCTAACGTTCTAATTATGTTTTTAAAAGAATTAAATGGAATGTTCCCTTTCTCACGTTTCAAAACCTTTAAAAAACTGGACGTTTAGAGAACATTCAAAAAATTACGTTTTATATATATATATATATATATATATATATATATATACACACACACACACACACACACACACATATATATATATATATATATATATATATATATATATATATATATATATATATATATATATAACTTAATGGGGACGTTAGCAAAATATTTTTAAAACATATTTTTGTTAGCTGGGTTAAAATCTTCAAATCAGACATTTTTTTTTTTATTCGATCATCTGCATCTGATTCATAAACTCGCAAATACAATATCTTCTGGAATATTTAAGCTTCAATAACATTTTGAGATATGAAAACCACAAAGTTACTTACCAGAGGAAAGCAGAATGACAAAAGAATATAAAGACAACATCTTAATAAATCATCTGACAAAAAACGGAAAGTTTCGTATAACTGACGAGTCTCGTGATGAAGATGAGAATGTTAAACGCGTTAAAGTTTCACATCTGCTCTTTAATGTGCTTTTCTTGTCATTACATCCTCAGGATCAGGCTTTAGAGTCCAGAAAAAGAATAAATACAGAGAGTATGATTGTATGAGCGACACCTTTCATATCTGACTCCAATCTGAGGAGAATCTCTGCCGCTCTCGCGCTAGTGAAGCCTGATTCGCGAACGAGTCGTTAGTTTGAACCAATTCTTTTTAATGATTCGGTTGAAATGATTCTCAATGTGCATGTAAATCGTTTGACTTTTACAGGTACTTTGTTAGCAGTAAAACTGTGAGAAATATTGTTAACAATAGCTAGAATAACTAATATCACTAGTATTATTAACTTAATTACATATACTGGAACATTGTTAATTTTGTTTTTAAAGTCCCCCTGTGGTGAAAATCCAGTTTTTAATGTTGTTTATATGTCTATGTGGTGTTATTAATGTGCTTTAAGACAAACCATGTGTAAATTCATAAGTCGACAGCATTGCTGAGTATTTTCTCCTTACAACTGCAGTGAACCAAAGACAGTCTCAAAAACACGCTTTGAAGTCGCTGGTGTTTCTGACGTCACAAACTACCTTGTAACCAATCAGATCAACTAGTGGATCTTTGAGCTGAGTGAGTGAGTGAGTGGAGGCGGGGCTCATTTGCATATTCATAGAACCACGAATACTAAATGAGGCAAGGGTCGAGTTACATTCAATATATTTTAAGGCATGAAGCAAAAGGACATTTATTTGTTTTAAAAGGAAAAACTTATTGACTACAGGGGGACTTTAACAATTAGCCTATCTTGGAACACAACATTTAATGTAGTCTAATCCATATAATCTAATCAAAAACGTAGTTATAATCAGCAATATTACTACAAAGATCAAAAAGACACTTGATTTGAGTGATGAATCAAGAGATTTAGTGACCGCTCTGTGAATATGTTCATTGAAATGAATCGCCCGAATGAATTGATTTGCTCAAATGAATCGAACTCCCCGCTGAGCGCAGTCGTGGGCGCGCATTGTGGGCGCGATCTCTGATGGATCGAACCGCAGGACTCGGATTCAATCACCATGATCTTATGAGTCACTGTGTGTGTGTGTGTGTGTGTGTGTGTGTGTGTGTGTGTGTGTGTGTGTGTGTGTGTGTGTGTGTGTGTGTGTGTGTGTGTGTGTGTGTGTGTGTGTGTGTGTGTGTGTGTGTGTGTGTGTGTGTGTCGTGATCACATATAAAGGCGCACAGGTGAATAAAAGCAGTCTGTGTGATTAGAAATTTCACATGACATTCACAGCACAGGAGTTTTTCTAAGGCAGAAAACACGCACGTACATTAAGATCCTGTTTTGACTGTAAGCTGTTTCAGATCTTATGAATTTTTTACTCTAGTTCTCTTGTATTTCATTTTAATGACATGCAACTTTTGAAACAATTAGGCGACTCACATTTAGTCAGAAAACCACTGAACACTTCAAAGCAGTGAACACACACTGTAAGTCAGTCAGTCATTAAAATCTAGATTCACTTTTAAATATCATGCAAATATGCTGTTATTATGATATAATGAAACTGTACAGGAGGATACTGTGTTTTTGGCCATGCATCATGCTATAATGTTATTCTCTGAATACTTTGAAAGTATCATGTACATGCATGGATATACCAAAAATGATTTACAGTATATGTAATGTAAATTATGCATAGACTTCAGTATTCCAACTTTTCATAAGGTCAAAACAAAACCAAGAGGCATTTGGAGGAGGTGGAATATGAATCCACATCATGAACTCAACAGCATTTACTATAGTATCAGAGCTGTTTACTGTAAATGTGCCTTTAAAGGCTAATTGGTGACATCATCACAGATATTAACGAACGCTGTATAATGGCCTGCCACTGAGTGTTCAATTACTGCTGGAGAACCTCATCTTTAATTCATGCACCAGTGTGTTTATAGATCACTATGTATGCTGATGGCGGGTTGTTTTGCTGAAGCGGCTCAGGTGTGGCTTATTTGGTTATTTTTCATTTCTTATTCGACGTGCAGTTGAGCTCGGGTGTTTTCCACAGTGTACAAAAATGATTGGGATTTTAACGGTAAAAGACTGTAAAAATGCTACGGCGAAAAGCTGTTAACAGAAAGTTTCCGTTCTACATACGGTAAATAACTGTGATAGATCTAAAAAAAAAATTGGTAGTGAAAAAGAACAAGTCATTGTATAATTTACAGTGATAAACTGTAAATTGACATTCCCACAATTGCGTGACACTTCACATTTGTTGTATTTTTGTTGAATTAACTGTTTCTGTTTTAATCAGTTATGCACATTAGGGTTTTATGTTGCATTTAATGTTGTTAAATTAATGTTTATTTTTAAAATTCATGTGTGTTAATTAATGTGTGTGTGTGTGTGTGTATGTGTGTGTGTGTGTGTGTGAATGACACTGTGCAGCTTCTATATATCAGTATTATCTTTCTCAGCTTGTGATGAGCTTTGATTCATCATGTGACTCTCATCTCCACTGTGATTGGTGGTTATCAGTGTATTACAATCGTACAAAACCAAAATTAGTACTTCAATAGATCTGTAAATTAACATTCTATCAGATAATGGATAACGGTTTATTACTGTAAATATAAGTTAAAGGTGCATCGTGTAATATTTAGGAGGATCTGTTGACAGAAATGCAATATCATAAACATAACTATGTTTTCAGTGGTGTATAAAGACCTTACTTAATTAACCGTTATGTTTTTATTAGCTTAAAATGAGCCGTTTCTGTCTACACACACCGCGGGTCTCCTTACATCCACATGTTTCTACGGTGGCCCTGAACAGACAAACGCGTTTCGTCACTATGTTGTTCTTCGTGTAAAGAAGCTGCTAAAGTCAGCGAATAAAACACTGACACAATGATGAACAAGTAACAATAATATTCACAATAACATATCGTTTAACTGAATAATTAAGTAAACATAATTTCTTAATTTATCTTTGTAAAGAAACCTCGTTTAAATGGCTACTCTCTGCTGTCTCAGACGACGACATCACTTCCTGTCGGCCACCGTAACTTCTGTTGGGTGCAATACGCAACCTCACCACTAGATGCCGCTATAAATCACACACTGCACCTTTAAGTCTGTAAAACCTCAAATGTTGCTACCGTATATTTTACGGTAAATTTCTGGCAACCACAGTTGACGTTTTTTCACCTTAAATTTACCGTATTTTTTTTACAGTGCAGGACTGTGTGCAGGAATGTGATTACCAGTGTCAGACGAGCAGAAACATCTTCTCTCTCTCAGAAACCCTGATTGTCCTGCAGGAACGAGTGGGCGTCCGTCTGCCAGCCAAACCCACGAACCATCAGGGAACCTGCACACACTTGACAAGACCAAAATATAGGTGTTGAGATGAGTGAGGAAAACAGTGGATGCTTCACACACCTACAGGAGCTCAGAGAGGAACATACTGCAGGATAAATGTGATAAACACGGGTCAATAAAGACCACACAAGGAAAACCAGACCGGCAGAAACCAGTGAGGCTTTAAAGGCCCCCTGAAATCAAAATTTCAAAGTTGTTTAGCTTTTAGTATGAATATGTTAGCCTTAAGGTTATGAATAAGCTGGCGTGTTCCAAAACAAAGAAAAAAATTGCATTTAGGAGATATAAGCATTCAAAACCGCTAAAAAAGATCAGGGATTTTTATGACTTCAGCTTCTCATCACATCTTCTGTCCAATCAAATGCTCTCTAGAACCTGAAGCTCCGCCCCCTTTGCTATAAACACCGCCTGGCCGAAGCGAGCGTCGACACATCAGAGCATTATGTGTTGGTGTGTGTGTTCGGTTGCTCAAACGCTCAAGTTTTATTCCGTTTTCCAACTGTACGTTGGTTAAGAATGAAATGGCTAGAATTTATTCTAATCTCTACTATTGAATCCAGCGTATCATCAGCGCTCGGATCCGCTTCCGTGGTCCTGTCAGTCTGTGAGGGAAACTAAACGCTATTGGCTATTTGAAAAGGGGGAGGAGCCATGCAATATGTCCCGCCTTTGCTTCAGTGGGCCTTTAAACACCTGAACGACTGCTGAAGAACATGTCAAGCCTGACAAATGAAATAATATATATGAAATGGAACAGTTTACTGATCCTTTCAACAAAAGAAAAAAAAAAAAAAGAAAATCAGGCTTTTATGGCTCATATCGCTGATATAGTGAGAATATGGAGGAAAACCAGCTCAAACTGGGCAAAATATATGCAGTTTGGTGCAGATTTATAAGAAATTCTGATGCTTGTAATGTAAATCAATGAGATCTTTTTAACAGACTACTGACATAAAATGCATATAAATATTAATATCTGCTAATAATATGTCTTAGTAAGATGATATTTAAATGCTTAGCTTTATGATCAAAGCTCTGTAATTTTAAAACATATAATGCAATGCAATAATGATTGAAAGATGAACAAATAACCCTTCCTCAAAAGCCTGATGATCATATTTGATACTCGTGATTTTTATAATAAATTATGTATGATAATCAAGTAAAGCACAGACGTTCAGTCCAGTTGAAATATTACTAAAAATATCAAAGTTATTCTTGCGTTTACTTGATAAAATTAGATCAGATTTGACACAGAAAGACACGAGAAGCTCGAGCTGGAGGAGGACGATTGAACAATTACACTAAAAGACTTTTACTTGATAAAAGAGTCTAAACTATCAATCAGAGACAGAAGAACTGGAGGAGATTGTGTGAAACAAACATTGTGATCATGTTGATTATTTAGAGGCCTTAGAAATGCACATATTGAATATTGCACTGGTTTTATAGGGTTAAACATGTTTCTGCTTACAGGGTGAATTTCACAAATTGATTTCTAGGTCATATTTCACTCCTCAAATCAATAAAAAATTAAATTCTTCATCTTTTTGGGTGAAGTGAGCCATGTGTTTTTGAATGGGTTTGAAGGTCTAGAACAGGATTCAGCAGAGCATCGGTGACGGTCAGTCGGGGTCAGAGGTCGCTGATCTGATTGAGCCAGAACAGACAGGTTTACAGAACCGGTTAAATCCAGCTCAGAACGCGTCTGTGATGCGGGAAAATAACAGGACTTCCTCTAAAGGCAACCTTTCTTTAATCAGAGAAAGACAGTGACTTTATGAGATACTATGAATAAATGTATGAGCAAAAACTAGACACCATGTCTGCTATTAGGCCAGAATGGATAATTAGCTGCTCTTCTGAAATGGATGGTGCAAAAACACACAGCGTCATGAAAAATACATCCAGAACTGAGGCGAGCTTCAAAGACGCCCATGTTTTGTGCTCCGAGGATCAGAGGTTCTTCACATGACATCCCAGCTAACGAAGATGCGTTAAGAACCTTTTCCCAACGTTCCCATTAAGCTGCGAAAACGAATGCTCTCAAAGGCAAGGTTCTAGGTTCATCATTGTATCATCTTGCAAACATTACGGAATGTTACTTTTGAATGTTCTCTGAAGATCCCGAAACAAGTAACATTTCTTTGAAAGATTCCGAAACAAGTAACATTTCTTTGAAGATCCCGAAACAAGTAACATTTCTTTGAAGATTCCGAAACAAGTAACATTTCTTTGAAGATTCCGAAACAAGTAACATTTCTTTGAAGATTCCAAAACAAGTAACATTTCTTTGAAGATTCCGAAACAAGTAACATTTCTTTGAAGATTCCGAAACAAGTAACATTTCTTTGAAGATTCCGAAACAAGTAACATTTCTTTGAAGATTCCGAAACAAGTAACATTTCTTTGAAGATTCCGAAACAAGTAACATTTCTTTGAAGATCCCGAAACAAGTAACATTTCTTTGAAGATTCCAAAACAAGTAACATTTCTTTGAAGATTCCAAAACAAGTAACATTTCTTTGAAGATTCCGAAACAAGTAACATTTCTTTGAAGATCCCGAAACAAGTAACATTTCTTTGAAGATCCCAAAACAAGTAACATTTCTTTGAAGATTCCGAAACAAGTAACATTTCTTTGAAGATTCCGAAACAAGTAACATTTCTTTGAAGATCCCGAAACAAGTAACATTTCTTTGAAGATCCCGAAACAAGTAACATTTCTTTGAAGATTCCGAAACAAGTAACATTTCTTTGAAGATTCCGAAACAAGTAACATTTCTTTGAAGATTCCGAAACAAGTAACATTTATTTGAAGATCCCGAAACAAGTAACATTTATTTGAAGATCCCGAAACAAGTAACATTTATTTGAAGATCCCGAAACAAGTAACATTTCTTTGAAGATTCCGAAACAAGTAACATTTCTTTGAAGATTCCGAAACAAGTAACATTTCTTTGAAGATTCCGAAACAAGTAACATTTCTTTGAAGATCCCGAAACAAGTAACATTTCTTTGAAGATCCCGAAACAAGTAACATTTCTTTGAAGATTCCGAAACAAGTAACATTTCTTTGAAGATTCCGAAACAAGTAACATTTCTTTGAAGATTCCGAAACAAGTAACATTTCTTTGAAGATTCCGAAACAAGTAACATTTCTTTGAAGATTCCGAAACAAGTAACATTTCTTTGAAGATTCCGAAACAAGTAACATTTCTTTGAAGATTCCGAAACAAGTAACATTTCTTTGAAGATTCCGAAACAAGTAACATTTCTTTGAAGATCCCGAAACAAGTAACATTTCTTTGAAGATCCCGAAACAAGTAACATTTCTTTGAAGATTCCGAAACAAGTAACATTTCTTTGAAGATTCCGAAACAAGTAACATTTCTTTGAAGATTCCGAAACAAGTAACATTTCTTTGAAGATTCCGAAACAAGTAACATTTCTTTGAAGATTCCGAAACAAGTAACATTTCTTTGAAGATTCCGAAACAAGTAACATTTCTTTGAAGATTACGAAACAAGTAACATTTCTTTGAAGATTCCGAAACAAGTAACATTTCTTTGAAGATTCCGAAACAAGTAACATTTCTTTGAAGATTCCGAAACAAGTAACATTTCTTTGAAGATTCCGAAACAAGTAACATTTCTTTGAAGATTCCGAAACAAGTAACATTTCTTTGAAGATTCCGAAACAAGTAACATTTCTTTGAAGATCCCGAAACAAGTAACATTTCTTTGAAGATCCCGAAACAAGTAACATTTCTTTGAAGATCCCGAAACAAGTAACATTTCTTTGAAGATTCCGAAACAAGTAACATTTCTTTGAAGATTCCGAAACAAGTAACATTTCTTTGAAGATTCCGAAACAAGTAACATTTCTTTGAAGATTCCAAAACAAGTAACATTTCTTTGAAGATTCGAAACAAGTAACATTTCTTTGAAGATTCCGAAACTAACATTTAAAAAATGTTAGATGAACTAAAAATGTTCCATGAACAATGAGAACATTATTTAAAACCAAATAAGTTTGAATGAACATTCTATTAATGTTACTGAAAGAACGTTTGGTCGGAACTTTTAGACAATCATTTCCCAAAGCTTTGTACGCCTGAGTTGATTGTAAACCAATTACACTTGGGCTCACAGTGCCCAGACAGCATCACAGTGCCGGCCCAGATCCAGTACATGTGGATTCCACACATTCCAGATGTGGGTCGGATCTGGGCCGACACTATGTTGCTGTCTGGTTGCCTTTGGGAAATTGGGCCCAGAATGTTCCCTGTTAGCCGGGATGAACCCAAAGCCATCGGAGAAGCTGTCGCTCATCTATCCGTGTTCTCACTTCATGAGCCGCTGATGAAGCGACTGTAACAGCTGTAAACGTTTGTGCATCTGCTGCGCTGACAGACGAACACATGTAAACAAACGCTGATTTGAGAGACGAGCTGCTGGAGTTACACGGCCCGTAACGTTCACAACGCCATCTCATCCCTCTGTAAGGAGAAAACCAGGAGGAAAAACAGCTTGGTGCCGTTAAATATGCAATGGCAGACTGCCACTGACAGACACTGAAACCAAACTCACACAAACGGTGCGAAATCTAATGCTTCTTCTGTAAAGACTAATTTTCCAAGACAAACTTTTCGCCCGTTTTAAAATGAGATGCTTAATTCAGTTGTGCTCTGCTCGTCTCATTTACGGATAAACGGATTTCCACTAAATATAACGTCTGGAGGCGGCAGAAAAGGTTTTAGTTTGATAAATGATTTTACTATGAAACATCGACCACACGCCCCCAGTTTGAGGCTCATTAACACAGTAAAATCAGTGAAGACGACAGTCAGAAGCAAACCTAAAGGAGTTCTGTTATGCGTCTTGACTGCCAGACTGCCACTAATCCGCCGGATAAACAGCGGGAAAAATCCTTGTTCGGAAAACCTGTGCCGCAACTGAGAAGACTGATTACCGAGAGAGAAGCGTTCTGGAAATACAAAAGAAAGATGAAGAGCTTTAGGCAGATGGAAATTGAATTAGAACCTGAGGGCCAAACTCAATCTCAAGGTCAAACATGCGTTTCATTTCTTAGTGCATCTAAAGAAACAAATCTGACAAGACTGGTTTGCATTTGATGTGAAAAAGAAACGTTGAAAACCAAAGGGAACTCCAGCTAACAAAAACATGTTCACACTAATCTATTAAAATGTGATTTCTAAATGTACTCCGAACGGTTAAAACATTTAGTTATTAAAATGTTATGGGAACATTTCATTTGATCATTTTGCAAACACGGAAAAAAGTTGTGCGCTAACATTATAAAAGATCAGCTTTGAATGAAATCCCCTATGTTGCAAATCCAGCTTGTTTATATGTCTTTGTGGTGTTTTTAATATGCTTTAAGACAAACCATGTGTAAATTCATAAGTCGACAGCATTGCTGAGTATTTTCTGCTTAAAACTGCAGTGAACCAAAGACAGTCTCAAAAACACGCTTTGAAATCGCTGGTGTTTCTGACGTCACAAACTACCTTGTAACCAATCAGATCAACGTGTGATCGTCAACCAGTGGATCTCTGAGTGAGTGAGTGAGTGAGTGGAGGCGGGGCTCATTTGCATATGCATAGAACCGCGTATACTAAATGAGGCAAGGGTGTCGAGTTACATTCAAGATATTTTAAGGCATGAAGAAGTTTTTTCAAGGAAAAAGCATTTAAATGTGTCATTTTGGTGATCAAAGATGAGTTTTAAGGGATACAATTCCCTGTTACGTTTGGGATCATAGAACGAAAAGCCTCAACTAAAAGCGACAGTCTTTTTGAAAGAGCCGAGGAACACAAACTCTCAGTATGCATCATAAACCACAGTTGTGTTTGTTCTTTGTTCCTCTGAATAAATCAGCACTTTGCCTCAGAAACCACATGAAGGAGTTTAGAGCCGCTGTTCATCAGATCCTCATCGACTCATGTGGAGCAGAAACACTAAGTGTCAATCACCGGCTGAGCGGATGATCCTGGACATTGTGCTGTTTTACCATCATTCTTCCCAAGCGCTTTGATGTGGCGCAGCGACTGATGGTCCAGATGGGACTCAGAAACTGCATAAACACACGACCAGCAGGAGAGTCACGACCGAGAACAAGCCTTAATTAAAAAAAACATGTATTAATCAGGGCAGCTTAATGAAAAAAAGATTAACGTTGATATTATTGAACCCCTGGAGGGTCAAAGGGCACATAATCAACATCTCTAATGTCATTTTCACTGCAATCCCTGAATGACAATTACTGAACAAATATGAGGTCAAGCTGCCAGACACTCGCAGATTCAGAGAAATAAATGTAAGTGAAATAACTGGGTCGAATAAATCTTTAGCTGGATTAAATTCACCTTGAAATATTGCACTGTTTATTCTAAAATATTTATGGGTGCACATCATTATTGTTTTAGTAATCTTGAATCAGAATAAGTTCCTCTTGCAGCATCTCTTCTCTTCTCTGATGACGAGGGCGGGGCAACCTGCCAATCACATGAGATCAGCCAATAGCAAACCACAACCATCCAATCAACTCCCACAGACAGAATCAAGCCCCGCCCACATTTGTTCTTTTCACTCGGATATAAGGCACTATAGGGAAGAAATCTCAGGATAGTTTGGCTGCAAATTACTTGCAAACTCACTCATAAATAAATGAATAAATTAATTAACACACAAAACACAGGGGTACATGGAAAATCTACAGAAAAACTGTAAAAAAATAAAAAAATAAATATAAAATTAAGTAAATAAATGATATACATGTATAAATAAATCAAAATTAATAAAGTGCTTAAATATTAAATTTTAAAATAGAACCATAAAAATGTAAATAAATAAATATTAAAATAAGTGATTAAATTAGATCAAAAATAAATAAGTGCTTAAAATGTTAAATTAACATAGGATAAACATATATGATTTTTTTAATAAGTAAATTAGATTAAAATATCGTTAGTCTAGCGAAAAAACTATAAAACACATTTTTAAATAATTTTGATTAAAAAAAAAAAGTAAAACCAAATAAGATTTTTAGATTAAAAAATAAATAAGGAAATAAATTCTATTAAAATGATTTTAAAAAATGAATAAATAAAAAGACTAACAGTACATTGAGTTGCAAAAATATATAATAATGCACATTATAGATTAACTTTTAATTAGATTTACAACATACATTTTTCAGTGTATAAATTGTGTGTTTGTAAAAGATAGATGTCTTTAAATGTTAGGATTATGATATTTTGAGCTCCATGGATATAAAAGATTGAAAAGCCCTGAACTACAGGATCATCGGAGGCAAACTGTGTGAGGATGGCGTTGAACTTTGTAGGGGAATTTATTTTAATTAAATAAATGCATATTAGTCTAAGATGGTGGATAACCGACACGGCTGACTTTGGAAAGGGTTTTTTGGGCAATTTCAAGACTCTAGAAACAGAACCAGCTTCAATACAGTCGAACGCAGTTAAACTAAATCTAAAGGAGTCAGAGGATAGAAATCAGAGAGGAAAACGAGTGATTGGTTGTTAACGAAGCTGAACACTAGCATATGTCTGAACGTGTGTGAGCAGTCGATAAGTTTACAGTCAAACCAACATTTATTCAGACACCGTCAACATTTCTGTAGTTTATTCGCTATAGTTTAGAAAATGGTAATAAAATATGACTAGAACTCAGTTGATATTTGACAGGTTTTGTCCGTCCTTCTGTTAGACTCTCACACATGAATTATGTTGAATATCTGTCAGCTGTTAAATTTAACTACACAATTAGATAATACCCGTTTAGCTCAACCAATCACCAAGCAATGCTTCATGTTGTTCAGTCTGTGTGTAAAAAGCTGCATTAGTTAAAGAAAAAACACTTCAGCAAAACATGATCAGCTCAAGAGTCAAATATGGTATGAAGAATTTTTTATACATACTTCACTTTGCTCTCCTCACTTACATAAATGAACTATAGTGTCCTGCACACACTAGTAAAAACAAAGATATCTGGTGTCTGAATAATTTGTGGTGCTTCACACGGGAGCATTTCTCCTGATTAACTCTTTAGTTGCCGCTCTTCAGTGATACAGATGATATTAGGAAACTCCTGCAAACACACACACACACACACTGCGGATCCCTTATTATTCCCAGCCGTTCCCTCTCAGAGCAAAGCCTAATCCGGGCCAAATCCCACTGCAGTCTCCAGCTGATCCCGACCCACTGACGACACCGAGAGAAACGCAGTCGATCGTGAGACAGAAACTCCTCGATCCCTCGAGACTTCGGCACATCCACATTCAGAGCCACAGCTTCACCCTCGTTTAAAACCAGAGCGCATGATCAAATATTGAAGACCTGTATAGCAAAAAACTAGCAGTATTTTTTGACGTGTTCATATGAAATCGTGTGAAATGCAAATTAGAACACGAATGGCACCTGTCAATCAAACACGAACCAGTGATCAAACTAGACGTTTTATTATCATCATCATCATCATCATGTTACACAACAGACAAACTGAAAACAAAACCCCAAGATAATAACAGAAGCAGAGAGATGCTCAGAACTGGAAGTTCTCGTCCGTCATGTGGATGGCCCAGGTGAACTTGTCCCGCTGGGTTTTATTGTAGATCTTTTCAATGGGGACGTTGTGTTTCTTACACCTAGCAAAGCAACATCATGTGATTAGAGCGTCATCATGAACTAAAGGAAACTCAAAGCCAATGCGTTTACACTGGGACAAAAAATCCCATCTTTTACTCGCATCGGACACAAATCGGAATTTGTTGCACGAGTTCAAACCAACGCTATCTCACGACCAATTCGCACAAATTTGCATGAGTGATTAAAATGTGGCTAATTCGTAAGAATGTTTAAGACTTCACTCGTACGTATTTGTACATTTGTCTAAACCCACGTGATGGTTAGGTTTAGGGGCGGAGTCAGGGGTCGTCTAGGGGCGGGGTCAGGGGAGGTTTAGGGGCGGAGTCAGGGCGGAGTCAGGGGTGGTTTAGGGGCGGAGTCTGGGGTAGGTCATTCGTACGATTTGGGCAACTCGTAAAATATGTACGATTTAGCAAAGTGCGAGTGAGGTCGTATGAATTCGTACGAATTAGCCACCTCGTAAAATTAGTACGAATTGGTCGTGAGATACAAAAATCCGCACGAGATCTGATTTTTTTCCGCACTTCCACATACGGTTTTAAATCAGAAACATATCCGATATCTGGACATCCGACCTTTGAATTCAAGCCAGCACAAGACGAGGACAACACGTTTATTCACTAACAGCTTTATAATGTTGTATTATGAGACTCTTCCCGTGGCATAAATAAAACGACTTCGCTACATTATATTTCTCAGCAATGAGGTGATAACTTCACTGTAATGAAACCAACAAGATTTTTTATTAAAAAAAATTATATATATATATATATATATATATATATATATATATATATATATATATATATATATATATATATATATATTTTACAGGGCTACTTTATTTCACTTCAGAATTCTAGATCTGAGCTGTAGATAAACAAATTATTTCCGGATTATAAATCTGTTGTGTCAGATTTTACACTGCAAAACATTCATGAGTGACAGCTGTTATCTCGTCCATGCTGGGAAATAATCATGACCACCCGACATTAAATATATATTTTAATACCAGGGTCTAGCTATCATTTGCATATTGTAAAACGATCACCGAAAATCATATTGGGCGTGGAATTAATGTAAACACAGATAGCGGATACCAGTCCTGTCTAAAGTGAGAGTGAACGGGGGGACAAAAAATAAATAAATAAATTACTTCGGATATGGTCAAAAGATCGGATCTGTGCATTAAGACTTGCAGTGTAAACGCAGCCTCAATCTGTCAATCATCTAAAGGCCATGATGTACTTCAAGCTAGTGATGGGCTCTTCATGAAGCTTTCAAACAAGCAAAAAAGAAAGTTTATCGGGGCCTTAACGGC
>JAPDVR010000023.1:1191586-1241586 GCA_026230005.1 Gila orcuttii | reverse complement strand
ACACTTCGAGCCCAATAACACCTGACCCTCAGTCACACGGTGTGAGCGAGTTTCATTATGTGTCGAAGCTTTAAATACTGTAACACACTCTTCAAAAACTGAATTGAATCAGTATAACATCGTTGAAGAATCAACTAGCTGGTCATGACTGTTTCCCGAAACCGTATTGTCACAAATTGGTCGTTCAACCGTTGGTTAATAATGTAATAACTACTTTTACTGAATCTGTTTGAGATCGAATTAATGCTTGATGTTTTGATATAAATTACAGACATGCATCTGAGGAATATTTCTCATTTTTCTCAGTGATTTTGCTTTATTTCCAGATTCAATCATAGACTCGCTCTAGAGCTCGTTCACACACGCGCACTCTTCAAAAACTACGTAAATGACATTTGTATGTATTGTAAATTAAACACAGGTTGCACTGAATGTCAGTTTTGCTTATTTGTCTCAAGATCAGGATTTATTAAGTCACATGTCATGAACACTAGAAACTCTTCTTCTGACCGCAGCTCGAGATCTGTCGCTCAAACACACAACTCTGCGACGCTGTTTGCTAATGTTCGCTAGAACAATGTTTTCGGGAAACACCGACTCGTTGAACTGATAACGACCAAACTTGCGACCATAGTTGGCTAACGATGCTTTTGGGAAACAATCCTGATTGGTTCCTGTCTCTATGAAGCCCCTCCTTCTGAAAAGCACACTGTGCTCTGATTGGTCGGCTGGATCAGTGTGTTGTGATTGGTCGAGCGCTTCGAGTGTGTTTGGGAAATGTCCCGCCCCTTACCATAACCACCAGTTTAACACACTACTAACTAACTCAACCAGGCCCCTCCCCTTTATTCTGCGCATTAATTATTATAATGAGGAATATTGTGATGTGTTCGTTCAGCATCATTACTCCAGTCTTCAGTGTCACATGATCCTTCAGAAATCAGTATAATATGATGATTTGAAGCTCAAGAAACATTTATGATTATTATCAGTGTTGAAAACATTTCATAAGTTTGTGGAAACTGTGATACATTTTATTTTTCAGGATTCTCTGATGAATAGAAAGTGCAAAAGAACAGCAATTCTTTGAAATAGAATCTTTTGTAACATTATAAAATGTCACGTTTGTTCAAATGAATGCATCCTAACTGAATAAAAGCATTTAAATTTTCTGAATGGTAGTGTACCAGTTTCCACAAAAATATAATCATAAATGTTTCTTGAGCATCAAATCATCATATTATAGTGATTTCTGAAGGATCATGTGACACTGAAGACTGGAGTAATGATGCTGAAAATTCAGCTTTGATCACAGGAATAAATTACACTTATATTCACATAGAAAACAGCTGATTTACATTGAGTTTGTTTTATTATTAATGAACTTTGGAATACAAATTTTGAAATATTATTTCAATGTAAAGCAGCAGTGTGATTATTGCTGTCTGCGTGTGGATTATGACGCACCTTCTCCTGCAGAAGCTGCATTGATTTCTCGAATGTTTTGGGTGCCGCCCTCTGGTGGTTGCAGAGGATCGCGACGGCTCGGTTTGCTCGGTTATACGACAGGATCTTCTCCTCCACCGTCATGTCCTCTGAAACACCGGCAGCATGAACATGAACTCTCTGAGAAGTATTTGCATCTTTTAGATATTCATAACCAGTGTTATCTCACACCACGGATGCCCTCTAGGAAAGATGGTATGAACGTGACTTCTCGTGTGTTATGAACTTGTGTGAATATCTAAAAGATGTAAATCCTTCTTAATGTTCAGTCACAGCAAATGTCCCCTTAGTTGGGGATATTAAATTTAATATTCAACAATATTATTGATCTCCTGCATTGACACCATTATATGAGAACTGAACTGGACGATGACATCACAGTTTCTCCAGAGCAGCTATATATATATATATATATATATATATATATATATATAAATAAATGAACTAAATTAATAACTTTTTTACAACAAAAATTAACCATCACTGAATTTATTTAAGCTGGACTGTGATGCTTTTTTTATAGAGAAAAACTTTGTTGCATTATTTTGCTGTTATCTCTGTAAAGCTGCTTTGAAACACTCTGTATAGTAAAAAGCTCTATATAAATAAGTGTGTCAGACCTGTGGTGAGTTTATTGAGCTGATCCTGCAGTGTCGTCGAGGCGTTGAAGGTTCGAAACACTTTGGCCGTCAGTCCCGGCATGCACTCGTTCAGGGCTTTGTTGAGGTTGACCGTCTGAAAGAACAGAAAACCATCATGATGATACGAGTCACATGGTATAAACTCAACAGATTGAATGCTGGGATGATTTAGGGCTGGTTAGTAACGTGATATCACATGATGCAGTAGTAAAGATCACATGACATGATGCCCAAAGTAAATATTTCAAATTTTCATTTAGTTTAGCTTGTTGTAAAATAAACTAAAATAAAAAAATAAGTATTATATATAACCTGGAATAAATATATATATATATATATATATAAAAACACAAAATGACTATATATAAAGTCCCTCTACGGTAAATATCCAGCTTTTAATGTTGTTTATGTGTCTATGTGGTGTTTTTAATATGCTTTAACACAAACCATGTGTAAATTCATAAGTCGACAGCATTGCTGAGTATTTTCTGCTTAAAACTGCAGTGAACCAAAGACAGTCTCAAAAACACGCTTTGAAATCGCTGGTGTTTCTGACGTCACAAACTACCTTGTAACCAATCAGATCAACGTGTGATCGTCAACCAGTGGATCTCTGAGTGAGTGGAGGCGGGGCTCATTTGCATATTCATAGAACCAAGCATACTAAATGAGGCAAGGGTGTCGAGTTACATTCAAGATATTTTAAGGCATTTTGGTGATCAAAGATGAGTTTTAAAGGATAAAATGATTGACTGCAGGGGGACTTTAACTGTTTTAACTGCATGATTCAACAATCACCACTTACTGTAATTCGGTCAAATAAATCATCTTCTGGATCCTTGTGCTTTATGAACAGCTTCAGGTTCTTGAAAACCTGTGAGTGAAGATTAGAATAAAACAGTCAATCATGACAATCACAAATAGAGCTGCTACAATCATATCTCACATTGATTGTGTGTCAATAACACTTATTAATGCATTCATAAATCTCAATTCATAGATCCCTTCAACGAGAGGTGAAGTTAAATAAATAAAAAAACGTTTTAAAAAAAGAAAACAGAATTTTTTGACAAATACATCAACATATCAGCCATGATGCAGGAAAAAAGCACAATGTGAAAAAGATTTTTGAAAAAAAATGTGTTTAATTGTATTGTAAAAATTGTGAATGCAATGAAGGGGAAAAAAGAAAAAAATGATATAATATGTATTTTCCTGTCTAAAGTGAGCGAGGAGCAGCAGTGTTAAAGAGTGTGTGTGATGCATCAGTGTTTGCGTGACCTGTTTCTCCACCGGCACTTTGTTGTAGTAGCGGATGGAGTCTTTCCCCAGGAAGTCGAACTCCACGACGTGTTCGAGGCCGTCGAGACGCCGGTGAAGCGAGATGTGCTCCACACGCAGGGAACAACAGCCCACCGTATCCGCAGACTCATCGTCCTTCTCGTTCCCCGCGCGCAGGGCCAGCTGGAGAACACACACAACACACAACCCCGATCAGATCATCACACACACACACGATCTGTGTTAATCAGACATGTGGCTCTCACTGCACAGCCTCTGCATCTGAAGGGTTCAGGGTTCGTACAGAGGCTGTAAAATTAAACTCCAGGATTTTCAAGCACTACTTTTATACAATCAGAGATCTCACTTATCAAACAATATCTTTATTATCTTTCAAATTCTAAAAAAGGTAAATAGATAAATAAAATTAAACTAAAATGGTACAAATAAAGTGCAGCAGACGCAATGACTGCGGTAACTTTCACCATTGAAAGGATTCTATGACAAAGATTTCGCTTTCCTTATTCAAACTGATTTCTGCCCATGAATATATGATTGACTTGAAGAATGAAAGCTGCATCATATACTTGGATATTTATATGAGCAATATTACACTTGTAGCCATGCAAAATGCCTCTATATCTATATCAGATGGACTGCAATGTTGATGTTGTGTGAAAAGGTTAAAGCTTTATTTGCCATTGCCTTTATTTGCCATTTGCCATCAAAAGATTGTTTTATCAATAAAAGAGACTAATTTCACATAATATTGTCTTTAAATAATTTAAGCGCTTTTCAAGTACCTTTTCATAAATATGTCTGTTTTCAAGGGTTTCCCAACACTTAAATTTCAATCAAGCATCTTGTACGAACCCTGTGGCTGGAGCTAAACCTAAGTTAGGGTGTGGCTGGACCTTTAAGCTCCACCCATTGTCCAGAGAGGTGGGGCTGGATGTCAAGCTCCGCCCCATTGGCTGTGTGTCAGTGTGATGAGCTCACCTTATCGATGAAGTAGATGGCGACTCCTCTCTGTCTGCTCTTCATCTCTCGGGACGTCCAGTCGCGTTTGTACTGCTTTCTGATGGCGTTCACACACACCTTCAGCTGACGCGCCGTCTCGTACTTCTGCCAGTCCTTCTCGCCCTGAGCACAGACCATAATCATCATCATCATCATCATCACCACCATCATCATCACCACCATCATCATCATCACCATCATCATCACTCATCATCATCACCACCATCACCACCACCATCATCACTCATCATCACCATCATCACCATCACTATCATCATCACCATCACTATCATCATCACCACCATCATCACCATCATCATCATCATCATCACTTAACACCATCACATCACCATCACAATCACCATCATCATCATCACCATCATCACCATCACCATCATCACTCATCATCACCATCATCATCACCACTATCATCACCATCATCATCACAATCACCATCACTCATCATCACCATCATCACTATCATCATCACCACCATCATCACCATCATCATCACTTAAAACCATCATCACATCACCATCACAATCACCATTATCATCACCATCATCACCATCACCACCATCACTCATCATCACCATCATCATCATCACTTAACACCATCATCACATCACCATCACAATCACCATCATCATCATCACCATCATCACCATCACCATCATCACCATCATCATCACCACTATCATCACCATCACCATCACAATCACCATCATCACCATCACCATCATCACCATCACCATCATCACTCATCATCACCATCATCATCACCACTATCATCACCATCATCATCACAATCACCATCACTCATCATCACCATCATCACCATCACTATCATCATCACCACCATCATCACCATCATCATCACTTAACACCATCATCACATCACCATCACAATCACCATCATCATCATCACCATCATCACTCATCATCACCATCACCATCATCACCATCATCATCATCATCATCATCATTTAACACCATCATCACATCACCATCACAATCACCATCATCATCATCACCATCATCACCATCACCATCATCACTCATCATCACCATCATCATCACCACCATCATCATCACAATCACCATCATCACTCATCATCACCACTATCATCACCATCATCACATCACCATCACAATCACCATCATCATCATCACCATCATCACAATCACCATCATCACTCATCATCACCACTATCATCACCATCATCATCACCACCACTTAACACCATCACAATCACCATCACCATCACCACCATCACCATCATCACTCAACACCATCACCATCATCATCATCATCATCACTTAACACCATCATCACATCACCATCACAATCATTCACCATCATCATCACCATCATCATCATCACCATCACCATCATCACTTAACACCATCACAATCACCATCATCATCATCACCATCACTCATCACCATCATCATCATCATCATCACTTAACACCATCACAATCACCATCATCATCATCACCATCACCATCATCATCATCATCACTTAACACCATCATCACATTACCATCACAATCATTCACCATCACCATCATCATCATCACTCATCACCATCATCATCATCATCATCATCACAATCACCATTATCATTACCACCATCATCATCACAATCATCATCATCACTTAAAACCCTCATCACTTCACCATCACAATCACCATCATCATCATCACCATTATCATCATCACCATCACTATGGGAGTGTGTGCCGCAAGCTCAGGCTTCGTCTACATGAATCCGGATACATTTGAAAACGGCGTTTCCGTTTAAAACGTTCTCCGTCCACACTAGTGTTTTCAGGCGTTTCAGTGTGGATGAGAAACGTTTGTAAAACGCTAAATCCACCTTTACTGCGCATGTGTAAACTCACAGAAGCGCACTTAGATGATACAGACGGAACAATAAATAAAGTTATCGCACAATTCTTCTGCCAGATCATTTCATTTATCAGAATATCTCCGCATTCACTGATGGTCCGGGTCGCTCTCACTCAGCATTATATGTTCGGTCGAGTTATATTTAGCAAATGTGTGTAAATTCTGTCCTCTGTGCAGGACTGTGATATGAAGAGTGTGTGAGTCATATATTTAAGCAACAGTGTGAAAGTGAACCGCACATAACCGGCACAATACCGCTATAAACATCAATATCTATTGCTACAATAAAAACAATGATGTAAGATAGTCATGTGACGCATAAACACCTCAGTTTTGACAGTCCACACTACAATGCAGAAACAGCGTTTTCAATTCACATTTATTTATATAGCGCTTTTCACAATACACATAATTTCATAGCAGCTTTACAGAAAATTCTGTAATCCTAACCTAGTCCATATTACAGTGATCTGTTATTATCAGAGGAAACTGTCTAAGTTATGTATTTCAAAATCACAGTTAGCAAAAAATGTATTCATTTTAAAAATGTAGTAATTTAATGCAGATACAATAAACTCATGGAAGTAATGAATACTTGTTTGTTAACAAATGATTATGACATTTAGAAAATATAGCTTTTTCAAATTTATCCACTTTGGAGAGCGTTTTCAAAAATAAAAACGGCGTCTCAGTGTGAACGGAAGGCCAAAACGCAGAGAAAAAGATGCATTTTCAAACTCCAACGTATTAGTGTGGACAAGGCCACACACACACACACACACCTTGAGTTTGGAGCTGGGGTTCAGCATGATGTATTTGGGTCGTCCGTGAATGTTCTCGAGCCACGACGCCAGCCATGTGACCGTGTTGTCGTGCTGAACGCGCTTCCACCGGTGTCCAGCAGGGGCTTCTGGGATCTTAGAGTCTCTGAGGAAAAGAAATAAAAAAATTATACTATTCTACAAGTATTGCGATTCGATATTGCAATAAATTGCGATTTTTTTAAACACTAGACCATCGGGAAAAGTTCAATCATACACTTGTACAGACTGTACATGATGTATAAGATGAGTCATATTTACAAAAACAAGTTTATTTCAGAAGCATCATACAATACTACATTCTCTTTAATAAATGATTCAATACATTTTTTATCAGTCACTTGTCGCCACCTAGTGGTGAAACAATGTAAACGATAAATGCGTTATTTTAAGCACCAAGTTTCTATCAAAAGCTGATTTACTATATTTTGATCAATATCATAGACATAAGTGTTTATATTTGAACCTTAAACTTTTATCCAAGTACTTCTATGATAATTTGAACTATTGCCTCACAGAAATATTGATACTATGAGGTTGAAAGCCGTTTTATGACGACCAGCGGCAACACAGATTTGAATGTTGCGATATGATTTTGTCAAAGTTTATTAGACAGACGAACTGAAAGATGGCGTGTGTGTTTGAATGGAGATCACAGTCTTTTAAAGATGAATCCTGCAGATCTACCGTCTCTCTCAGTATACTTTCAGTCTCACGTCTTTTACACACGTACACTTTACATCATAAAGGATATTACATCACTAAACATTCTTAGATAATGAAATTTCATCCTCTGTTTGAACAAAAGTGGCAAACTTCAGTCAACCTCATCTATAAGCAAGGATAAAAATAAAGCAATTTAATTTGGATTAATATCGATTCTGAAAAAAAAAAAAGAAATCGCAATAGCTAGATGAATCGATTTTTTTCTCCCAGCCCTAATGTTTATAGTATCTGTCCTTACACAAATAAAACATTAAATAAGCAGATTATGATAAGTGCACGGGCTCACTGGCTGCAGTTGATGGCCACGTGCTCCGGCTGGATGCGCTTCTTCAGTTTTCCCATCTTCGGATGTTCTCCTCGCCCGCGGAACAGACCCGGAGGCTCCAGCTTGAAGTTCCCGATCTTCTCCCGGTGTCCGTCCAGCACACAGAACCCGTACTCCTCGACCAGACGACTCGACTCCTCCTTCAGGACCTGAACACACACACAGTCACACTAGTCACGTCTCCATTTATACAGCGCTTTAACAATATAGAGTTTCAAAGCAGCTTTACAGTTATAATAGGAGATTACAGTAACAGAGATTGTTTAGGCTTTACAGCAGATCTAGAATAAAGTTATTGTCCAGATAAAGTTAGTTTTGATTGATTCACTTCCGTTGTAAAGATCATTAGTTATTAACTTAGCGGCCGCTAACACACACCGTTCTAACAGAAAACCCTTAATGTGTTCTGGACGCTCAGTTACACACACCAGTGTTTGCTGCTCGAGAACGCAAACCTTGTATTAGGTTTCAAGGTGCAAGCATTGAATAATTTTTTGGGGGGGGGGGGGGGGGGGATTTATGCAAACTTCAAAAACGTGAACCTGTGAAACCGCTGACATGCGCGTTACATGTTTAGTCTATAGGTATGCTCGTTTGATTATATATGTGCACAGACGTGTAGTCTTTATTTACAAATACTCTACAAAAACTGCTTTTCTCACTTAGTGTTTTTGTCATGTTTCCAGTCCAAATATAAAAAAAATCTTAAATCAAGATGCATTTACTTAAGTAGTAAAATTACATAAGATATAATGTCTTGTTTTCTGGGGAAATAAATAAAGTGAGTTTTTGCTTAAAAAAAGCAAAATTAAGAAAAATAATATTGATTCCAATTGAATTAAAGGTGCATTGCGTAATATTTAGGAGGATCTGTTGACAAATGCAATATCATAAACATAACTATGTTTTCAGTGGTGTATAAAGACCTTACTTAATTAACCGTTATGTTTTTATTAGCTTAAAATGAGCCGTTTCTGTCTACACACACCGCGGGTCTCCTTACATCCACATGTTTCTACAATGGTTCTGAACGGACAAACGCGTTTCGTCACTATGTTGTTCTTCGTGTAAAGAAGCTGCTAAAGTCAGCGAATAAAACACTGACACAATGACGAACAAGTAACAATAATATTCGCAATAACATCGTTTTACTGAGAAATTAAGTAAACCTAATTTCTTAATTTATCTTTGTAAAGAAACCTCATGTTTAACTGGCTACTCTCTGCTGTCTCAGATGATGACATCACTTCCTGTCGGCCAGCGTAACTTCTGACGGGTGCAATTCACAACCTCACCACTAGATGCCGCTATAAATCACACACTGCACCTTTAAGATTATTTTTCTGACCCCATTGGCAAATAATATACTTGTTTTAAGCAAAAACTCACTCAATTTTAATTAATTCCTGCGGAAAACAAGACCTAAAATCTTATGGCATTTTACTCATCTAGTAAATGCATCTTGATTAAAGAATTTTTAGATACTTGGACTGGAAACAAGACAAAAATACTAAGTATTTGCAGTGTATAATGTGATCTGGGTAAATATATTACTTGTTTCTCTTTATCTCTTAACCATAAAAGTGCATCTGTCTTATAAACATTTTTGCAGTGCAGAGTTGCTGTCCTACACACTATTAAATACATTAGTGTTACACACACACACCTGCTTCTCCTCCTTCGTCATGTTCTTACGCTCCTCCGACTTCTCCACGAAGTACTTGTGTATGTGGCTGAAGTCACACTTGGAGAGCGTCTTAATCAGCTTCCTCTCTTCGTTAGTCATTTCCTGAAGACAATTCAATTCAAGAATGAGGTTTAAGTTTACAGGGGTGTAAAAGAACTCAAACTCTACTAAAAACTTGGATACTGAGTAAAAACATACTTGAGCTGAAGTAAAAAATAACAACTTTAAATTGTACATGAGGGTTAAAGGGATAGTTCACAGATTTAACAAGTGAACAACAAAAAGTTGTCTCCTAAAAGAAAGCAATTCTGAGATGCGGAAAATTAGTTACAATGTAACTAATTAGCATAATGCCCGCCTCTGGTGTTGATTGGTTGAGCAGCGTCTCTTAGCTCCGCCCTCAAACACTGTAGTGTATCTGAGACTGGAAGAGTTTGGTTCGTGTTGTTCGTGTCGAGAAGACGCTGTTTTCTGAGATTGATACGGTAAAACACACGCCATCGTTACTGTTCGTATCACTGTGATCAAGAGCTGAGATTCAGATATGATAATGAGCGTTTGCTTTCTGACCAATCACAGCAGAGCAGCTCTCAGAGAGGCGGGGCTTAGAGAAACGAAGCGTTTCAGACACTGAGAGAAAGAGCTGATGCTGACGTGGAGATTATGAGGACATTAATGTGTTTCTGAGCTTTTATGAATGTGAATCTGTTGTAGGAGACTCAGAAACAACATTAGGAGCCTTTAAAATAACATAATAGGGCGCTTTAAGTGTTTATGCGACAGATTATTGTTGGTTTCTGACCTCCCGCCAGTCAGTGAAGAAGTTGTTCTGAAACACCTCTTTACTGGTGTATTCGTGGTCCAGCATCTTGGCGTAGAAAGTGGCGATTTCCTCCGTCGCTGGACTCAATTTCAGCAGCTGCCCTGAAAACAGACACACAACACGTTTATGAAGTCAATTCTTAATAATATTAACACTTATTTTGCTATTTATTACTGTGCAGCTGCTTTGAAACAATCTGTACTGTATAAAGCGCTCTAGAAATAAAGCTGACTTGATCACATGACATGTTTACCATCATAATAAAAGGGCACGTTATCGGGCAGCGGATCATATTCTGGAGCGAAATACGGTCCTTTATGCTCAAGACGGCTCCACTTCTGACTGTCCGAGGATTTGCTTTCTTCCCACCTGAACATGCGATCACCACACACACACACACACACACACACACACACACGACAATTATAAGCAGACGCATAAAAAAATATGAAACTTTAACAGTGAATATAGTGAGCAATTATACAGTCTGCAAATTCAACCTCAAATATTAACACATTTTATGCAAGTTTAATGTGTAAAAATGAACATTTTAAGATTGATTTATGAATTATTTATTGGTAAATTATGGGAAGAGAATACTTTTTTTAATAAATTATATTGAAATAATATAAAAACAACATTAAGATAATATTTAATAAACAGTCTCACACCAATTAATATTAAAAAAGAAATGGAATACACAATTATACATAACCATCTGCTTAAACTGTACAAATAATTAAGATTAATCATTTATTAATAAATTATTTATTGAAAAACAGATTTGCATGACTGATGTCCACGGATTTTTTAAATAAATATAATATGAAATAATAAATTCTCATTTAATATTAAAAATTATATTAAAAAATATATATATTTTAAGTTAATATTTAACAGTCTCGCACCAATTAATGAGCTCAAAGCAATACACAATTCTACATAATTATGTGTAAAATTATCAATTATTATATAAAAACGTTAATAAATAAAGATGAATTTATTTTTAAATATATAAAGTATTATAATAATTATATTAATATAATACAAAAAATATTTGTAATTAATTACAAATATTCATTAAATAATTATTTTATAATTGTATTAATATTTAGCAAAATGTCTCAAAGCAGCAAATCACCATTCTACATTATTATCCGTTTAAAGTTTAGCATGTCAACAACTGACGCGCATGCGCAGATGTCATCATCACTAGTGAAGATATGAACTGACCTGAAGTCTGACAGTGTTTTAGCCGCTGCGGCTCGAGTATAATAATGTCTGACATTGGAAACGAGCGAAGCGCCTTTATTACGTTCCGTTGAAATATAAATAAATCGTGAAATAACGCAAAAACATCTTTTCATTCCCCGCAGAAGCAGCGCACAGCTAACATGTGCTCACTGCGCATGCGCACTTTCGCCAGAACTGTGTGCGTCACATATATGCGTGTCCGTCCGGCGGCAACTGCACGATAACAGTTCCGCACGTCACTTTATTCATCATTTACTTTTAAAATAAGAGTAGAAAACATTAAAGGTTATATAGGCTGTGAAAAAAAGTGCAAATTTAAGAATTAAAAATGAGGAGATATTGCATTACATTTGTGACATCAATAATTCTGACTAATTAAGCCTATTTATTTTAGGAGCTGAACTGAACCTGAAGGAAAACAGTGTGAGCACATACCACTTCCACTTATCAGACTCCTCGTCTTTCTTGTCCTCTTTCTTCACCCTTTCTTTCTGCTTCCTCTCCTCGCCGTCGTCTCCTTCCTTCTTCATCTTCTTATTCTTCTCTGGTTTGTCCTGTTCAGAACTTTGCTTTTTTCTTTTCTTCAAATTCTTCTCTTGCTCTTCATCCTTGACTCTCTTTTTCTTCTTCATCATCTTCTCTTCTCCGTCCATCTCCTGCTTTACCAACACAAACGCTGATGAACATCCGTCAAATACAAAAAAACAAATGTAACTGATCATGATAAGCAGGAACATATAATAATAATAATAATAATCATAATACGCCTGCGCTCTTATATCAGGGTTCGTACAAGATTTTCAAGCACTACTTTTTGGTTTTCAAGGACTACAATCAGAGATCTCACTTATTAAACAATATATTTATTATCTTTCAAATTCTAAAAAAGGTAAATAGATAATTAAAAGTAAACTAATAAAACAAAATGGTACAAATAAAGTGCAGGAGACGCAATGACTGCGATAACTTTCACCACTGAAAGGAAACTATGACAAAGATTTCGCTTTCCTTATTAAATCTGACTTTTTCTCCCATGAATATATGATTGAGCTGAAGAATAAAAGCTGTATCATATACTTGGATATTTATATGAGCAATATTACACTCGTAGCCATGCGAAACGCCTCTATATCTATATCAGAAATTGTGTGTGAAAGATTGTTTTATCGACCAAATTAAATGCTAATTTCACACATTCAATAATTCAAACAGTACTTTTTCATAAATATGGCTGTTTTCAAGGGTTTTCCAGGACTTACATTTAAACATCAAATTCAAGTAATCAAGCATTTTGAGCAGTGTTATATCACACACCTGATCTGAGTCTTTATTCCTCTCCTTTTTGAGGTTTTCCTCCACATGGTTCAGATCTTTCTTCTCTTTATGATTGAGACGCTCCTTGCAGCTTTTTGATCGAATCTGAGAATCAAACTAAAGATATTAAATAAACCTGCACAACAAGAGCAAATACCCGACTCAAAATACCTTCTGTTTGTTGTTGTTTTCCGGTGGACTTGATTTTTTGTGTCCATCATGTTGAGTTCTGAAGCATCATACAAACATAACCTGCTTTATTAAACTCATAACCACTTTAGAAAGTTACATTTTTCATTGCACAATTAATCAATCATAAGAAGTGAAACTGAGATCTCTTGCCTTTCATCCGGATCTGCTGTTGCATCCTGCAAAACAACACGCACAAATAAACATTTAAAAGATCGAAACTGAGGTTTTTACAGTCCCCCTGTAGTCAATCACTTTATCCAGTAAATCTCTTCTTTGATCACCAAAATGACATATTTAAATGTTTTTTCCAACTTCACGCCTTATAATATCTTGAATGTAACTCGACACCCTTGCCTCATTTAGTATGCGCGGTTCTATGAATATGCGAATGAGCCCCGCCTCCACTCACTCACTCACTCAGAGATCCACTGGTTGACGATCACACGTTGATCTGATTGGTTACAAGGTAGTTTGTGACGTCAGAAACACCAGCGATTTCAAAGCGTGTTTTTGAGACTGTCTTTGTTTCACTGCAGTTTTAAGGAGAAAATACTCAGCAATGCTGTCGACTTATGAATTTACACATGGTTTGTGTTGAAGCATATTAAAAACACCACATAGACACATAAACAACATTAAAAGCTGGATTTTCACCACAGGGGGACTTTAAAAATAAAGGTTTCAGTGATTTTTGGGCTCCCTAAAGAACCTTTGAGTAACTGTTCATGCATTTTTTTCCTTTTCCTTTTATACAATGGGTGTTATTAAAGATTCTTCATGGAAGTTTCAATGCCAATAAAGAATCTTTATTTTCTGTATCTTTAAACGATGCTCACCACATCCATGCCAGCATCTCCTGCTTCATTTTTAACTCCGCTGCAAAAACAGATGAATATGAGTGAGTGACAGAACTTCATGCATTATTATTATTATTAGAGCTGAATACACACCTGGAGACTCCAGACTCCTGCTGACATTCCCCGGAGTCTGACCGTTTCTTCTAGAAACGACACCATACTTCAGACACACATGCAGAATTATTTAATGAGCTTCTGTCATGAGGCTTTTACCTTCGAGGAATGTTTGTGTTTGCCGTTTAGCTCCGAGTCTTTTCCTCTGTCTTTAGAGGAATGCTTGGACTTCTTCTCACTGACACACAGAAAATCCTCGTTTAATAAACCTGCAATATCCCTGTTCATCTCACATGATGCCATATTAGATAACAGGGAACGTTCTTTCAGTTATGAATAAGCATTAATAGAACACTTAAGGCCAGACACTACAGGCAAAACCAGTGTTTTTTCAGACTAGTGGACAGAAAACATCCAGAACACACTTTTAACTGTATCTTGTAGAGCACTTTATCTATCCGCATCTGTAGATTTCAGTTACAGTATATATCTTTAAAGGCCGTTTGCTCAAAATGAGTTTTTCCTCCTACATTGAGCCTGAAATCTCCACTTCAGTGACACTTACACACACCAAACTTTACAGTTTTATTCTTATCTATATTATGAATGTTTTTACAGAGTTTGTTCATATATAATTTTCCTGATTTTATCAATTTTATTCCTAAACAAATGGCAAAAATGTATTTATTTTTGGCTGTTGGCAGTATTTTCTGATTTGTGGAGTGATAGAGATATCCAAAATCCCCTCAGTAAAAACCTTTGACTCTAATATATATAAAAAAATAAGAATTTTGAACCAGTCTTTATCCAATATTCAGATTTTTTTGGTCTATACTTTTATGCAAATTAGTGCATATTTAATCAGATAACGCCTAATTTGCATATTAAAACAACATTTCAGAAAACTTGTAATACATTTTTTTTTGCAAGTATTAATTAAATCAATCAACTGGTGAAATATGGTTATATTTATCCGTTATTTTGTACCCTATTCACCTGGGGTGTCTCGCCTTAAAGTTATCTGGTCTTTAATAATGTTCTCAAAACATTATTCATACGTTGTTCATGAAACGTTTGTTTTACGTTCTTATTTTAAATGTCTTGTTACATTTGAATGTTCTCTGAACATTCTGTAACAATGTCTGCAAAATGACGAAATGGAACGTTCGTGTACATTTTTTGAAAAAACTTCATAGAACATTCAAATGTAACGTTTTTATAACGTAAACATTCTCAGAACACATTCAGTCTTTCTGACCTTCTCTCGTGTTTCTTACTGCTCTTCTCATGTCCTTCCTTTTCCAGTTTCATCCTGTCCAGTGTTTTCTGCACTAGTCACTGTGAAGACAGCAGTTCAGTGTCTAGTTAACCGCGTGCATCAAAGTATTACTAAATTTAATTCGGATTCAGTTAATCGAGTTTAGTCACATTTAGACAGACTCGAGTCGAACATTAGTGATGATAAAGCTCTTTGTACCTGAGGGGACTTCGCAGCGGCATCAGAATGCATGTCACCTGTCACACCTGAAAGTTTTTAAGTTCCTCTTCTAATCAAGTGCGCAAAATCAGCCACAGCGCCACCTTCTGGAACAAACCACACGTGCACATGCCTTTCTTCACGATCCCAGGAACATCAACACTGTGATCGATGAACTCGCATTGCATTTCTTTAGTGGTTTGGAAGAAATATATCTTTACATTGTGATTTCTATGGCAAGCCGTTTTGACTTTTATTCATTCCTAAGATATGAATTCTTGATATCAGGAATTACATTTATATTAGTAAAAATGTGAATTCTTGACATCAACAATGACGTCATCACTCACAAAAATAAGAATGGTTGATATCATTTCAACTGGTAAAAATTCTTGATATCTGTTGTTGTATTTTCACTAGTTAAATGTCGACATATATAGGCTGCCATTCAAATTCAATTGTTGACAAGTTCAGAAATGCAATTATTCTTACTAGTAAAAACCATACATTTTTATATCAATAATAAGGCTACTTTGTTACTAGTAAAAATATAAATTCCTGATATCAAGAATTCAGTTGTCATTAGTTGAAATGTTAATTCTTGATATCTGTAAATGTATTTCAACATGTTACACTTGTTATTTTTGATATCTGAAAATATTTCTGATATCAATAATTAGGAGATAAATTTTTAGAAATCTAAAATGGCTTTCTTACTAGTAACAATCACATTCATGATATCAGAAATTAACATTATCACTAGTGAAAATAAAACTGATATCAAAAAGGAACATTTTTCTAATAGCAATTCAATTGTTGATAACAAGAACACATAATTATTGACATAAAAAATTGTTTTTTACTAGTAAGAAATGTATTTCTGATATGTGAAATTGGAATTTAACAAGAAATCAAATTCTTGATACCAACAATTGACTTTGAACAGGAGCCTATGGTGACATTTAACAAGTGAAAATACAATTATAGATATCAAGAATTATAGTTTTTAGCCTACTACTTAAATTTAATTCTTGATATCATTAATTCGTATTTCTGCGAGAGATTACGTCATTGTTGATTTCAAGAATTCACATTTTTACAAGTAGAAATCTAATTCCTGATATCAATAAATAGCATTTTAAATAGTGAAAATTTAATTGTTGATATCAAAAATTTTATCCTGGAAATGAATACAAGCCAAAACAGCTTGCCACAGTTTCTACCTAGAAAACATTTCGAGCACAGCCAGTAGAATTATTTTTTTTTACATTCATTTTCAGGATTTCATTAAGTTTCATGACTTTTCCAATCCTGTAAAACACTATTTTAAAATTCCCCAATATTCCCACCAACAGAAAGAGAAAATCAAAAGCCACTGAACTCCAGTTACTGACTACAGCTTTAAAGGGATAATTGTATCCCATAAAACTTCTTTTATCACAAAAATGTCATATTTTTCTTCCTTAAGAAAAATTCTTCATGTCTTATATCTTGAATGTAACTCGACACCCTTGCCTCATTTAGTATGCGCGGTTCTATGAATATGCAAATGAGCCCCGCCTCCACTCACTCACTCAGAGATCCACTCGTTGACGATCACACGTTGATCTGATTGGTTACAAGGTAGTTTGTGACGTCAGAAACACCAGCGATTTCAAAGCGTGTTTTTGAGACTGTCTTTGGTTCACTGCAGTTTTAAGCAGAAAATACTCAGCAATGCTGTCGACTTATGAATTTACACATGATTTGTGTTAAAGCAGATTAATAACACCATATAAACAACATTACAAGCTGGATTTTCACAAAAGTGCCTCGTAAGAACTATTTAGCAGTTAACCAAGAATCAATAATACTTTTTCAGATTCAAATTAGACATTTTACGTGAGTTTATGACCAGGCTTAGAGAGAAAAACAAGACTAGTCTAAGCAGCCGTCTGATCAACGCATCACGAGTCTCTGTGGGAAAAACAAACATCACAACCGTTGAATGATTCACCAGTCTTTTATTACAGCAAAAATATCTCGAAGTGTAAATCATTTCGCAAAAGTGAACGGATGGAACGATTCCTCCACTCTCGCCACAACAACATCACAAATGCGTCCGGTTTACGCTGTACGACGGCAACCGAACAATTTATCGTCCGCCAGCTGCCATAAATACTCAAATACATTTTGTATGAACTGTACAATAAGAGAAAAACGTTTCGCACCATTTACATATAAAAAGCAACAATTCTAAAACGAGAGAAAAAAGAATGATTATGAACAGTTGTAAGACTAAAGTGTGTTATGAGCACGCGATGGATTCCAGCTGCTGCTCGGCTTCGGCGGCCATTGCCGCGGCTTGCAGTTGTTCGGTTTCGCTTTGCAATCCGCCGCCGGGCAACTGTTTGCGTTCGCTATGCATGTTGTTCTCGTGTCTCTTCAAATCGGACGCTTTTGCGAAGGCCTTTGTGCACGAGTTGCACACGAACGGTTTCTCTCCTCGGTGCCGTCGCTCGTGATCCTTCAGATGCGACTTGTGCTTGAACGCTTTTTCGCACATTTGGCACCCGAACGGCCGCTCGTTGCTGTGAACGCGCTCGTGTTTCTTCAGATCCGGCGCGCGGATGAACGACTTCCCGCAAGCATCGCAACGATACGGTTTGAAGCCCGTGTGGATCTTCAAGTGTTCTTTTAAATGAGCTTGCGTTGTGAAGGCTTTAGTGCAGATCTCGCAGACGAACGGTCTGTCAGCCGAGTGAAGCTTCTCGTGTTTTCGCAGCCGATTCTCGTCCATGAAGGTTTTCCCGCACACGTGGCATGCTAACTGATCCCGGTGGCCGTAAAGAAGATACTCGAACTTCATATCGGCGGTTGCAGTCGTCCATCCAGGCGGTTGCTCGTCTTTCACGTCACCCATGCTATCGGCGAATGAGAGCGTCTGAGCCGCTAATTCTTTAGGTTCTGCGTCGATGGCTTCCACTTCTTGGTCGTAGCAGCTAACTTTGTGCACCTCTTCCTGCGCTAGCTCTTTCAGGATAGCCTCCTGCACTCGTAAGGCGTTATTAGGCGATTTGTCTAAGTCGTGATTGCCTTGCGCTTCCTCAACGATGTCGTCTGACGGCGTGTCTTCTTGGTCGCCGAGCACCTGAACGTCGCTGTCTGGATTCAACGGAGGATCTTCCGTTGGAAGCCCCATTTTTACCATGTCGTACGGGAACTTCGCGTTCCTAGCATCGTTGTTTTTCTCGTCGGGCGACATGTCGCGTTTCTGTGAGCAGAGCTTATCCAGAAAGCGTATCCCGAGAATCTGTCCGGAGGACATCATTAGATTCACGTCCTTCTTCTTGACTGAGATCTTCGCGGTGTACATGTAATTGAGCACCTCCTCGAAGATGTCCGCACGGATGAAGTCGATCTCGATAACGGACGAACTGTCAACCTCGTGTTTCTTAAAGAGTTTTTTGAAGTAGTTGCTGCACGCCGCTAACACACAGCGATGCGCTCTGAACTTCACATCCTCCACCACGACCGCGATGTCGCAGTGCTCTCCTTCCAATCGCTGCTCGTTCAGTAGCTTCAGAAAGATGGTCCTGTGCTCATCGTCCACATACTTCACAGTTTCGGACATACTGGAGCGGGATCCTACGGAAAGAGAGCAAGAAATAAGCTTGATTGATACTGAGATCGAGTAGCTTACAAATACAGTGATGGAATCAAATTAAAACTTTTGGACAAAACATGGTACGTTAAAATAACGTTTTCAAAAATATCGATATTTCGATATGTATCGATACTGAAATGGTTGCCGTTTTACTCGCCACCTCCTCTCATTCGCGCCGGTTAAATAGTGCTTGTATTGCGCATAAGTTCAGTAATTTCCGCAGGTTTCGCACTCACCTCAAAAGCACGTGAACACTGAAGTGGCGCTCTCGTAAAGCCACCTCTTAAACGGCTCGAGAGAACTAAATTTACTTATTTTCCGTGGCTTATTGCGCTTAATGATCAAATACATAGAAAATTAGGCAAATATTTCCGCCTTGCTAAGTATTCAGGTAAATAGTCAGTTTTGGTTAAAAGTTAATAGTAATAACTTAGTTGCGAGAAAACGCATACATAACAGTATATTAGATCAGTGCATAAGCTCTTAAAGTGACAGCAGCCTAAGAAACCTCCTGTTAATTAAAGAACAAGAGAGAAAGAGAAAATCACTCGCTGCTCATGACTGAATGAGTTTTGTAACTTTAATTATAAGCATTTATCTGGACTGTCCAGTGTTATTTTACATTTGATTACTTTAATTTCTGTAGTGTTTCTTACCTGAATACTGATAGACCCACTTAAAAAACTTGTTTGTGTCATTTATTTGTGCCATTGTTTGCAATTAGTTTATTTGTTATTTTATTACGGTTTACTTTTTGTAAATGTAGTTCAACGACTCAAGCCTCCCTGTGCGGTGTGAAAATTATTACAACAATATGATGGTGTGTGTGTGTGTGTGTGTGTGTATATGGCAGTTTTCCCCGTGGTATAGAATATGGATATTTTTCAAGGTATCGTATTGAAGTTGGACATTCCAGTATCGTGACAAAATGACATTAAAGTCAACATGAAACGGAAGTTCTGCTAGTAGTATATCCGAGTGAAACGGCGAGTCAAATGTAGGGCGGGACTTGATTGGATGGTTGTGGTTTGCTATTGGTCAATCTCATGTGAGTGACAGGTTGTCCTGCCCTTGTGCCAGTAAACATGTTACTTTTGATTAAAGATCACAAGGCACATTAACTTAAATTATGAACATGGATAAATTATTTATTAATAAACTGCAATATCATATAAAGATATATAGTTTAATATATAGCAAACTGACCAACTAATTGACATTTGGCCTTTTTGATATACAATGTCCAAAAATCATGTTACTTTTTGGCTAATTACTTAAAACATCTACACTTGATGCCATATATTTATACAAATATTTATCGTATTTACACACATAGGTTATGTAAGTTCTCTATGAAAAATTATGAGCATTTAACTTGTGTCTAATAAAACGCCTCATTTTGATAAATAATCATTAACATCACATTTGAAAACAGAACATAATGCATTAAAACACATTTCACGTGGTTTGTTAAAGATCATTGATACCTTAATGGACACATGATGCTTGTGATTTGTTCTGAATGGACTGCCACGGGCCACAAACGCCGAAACTACTTCATATAAACACAAGAGGTGTATTTTTATCAAATAAAAAAGTAGTTTTCTCTCTAAATATCTTGTTCGGTCAATAAACTGAAGTTTAATCGGTGTTTTTTTCGCTAGCCTGTTTTGATTCTCTTGAAGCTAATCTTAGCATTAGCACATAAATAATCGTCCGCCGACATAAAACGAACAAAAACGACTAACTATCCTCCATCTTTTCCACTACACGAGCCCGGAAAACCCTCGAGCACCGATCAGCACCGGAGAGCAGCGGAATGTGCTCGTTAAACGGGAGCTCGACGGACCGCGGCGCGCTGAGGTGAATTTAGTGGCGCGAGCTGCGCGGGCCATGACGAACACTCCCGCGCCGGGCGCGCGCCGCCATCCCGCGCAAAACATTATGCAATAATTCAGCAGCTGCTTTAGTCTGCTCCTAAAATAAATTTCTTACCTTTATTGTGCTATTTTGATCCACTGTGAAAGTGTGTGTTGAATGTCACGAAAGCCAGTGCAGAATTTAATACTTTGTTGTTGTGTGCGAGGCCGAGGACGAGCACAGGCGGAAGGACGCGCTGCGCCAGCACGGAACTGCGGAGAGCGAGTGACCGAGGCTCGTGCGTACACACGGGCACAGTTACGCAAACTGCGCAGCGCAAACACTCTCACACACACACAAGGATGCGCAGGCACGCGTACGCAAATGACGCAGCGCAGAACCGTACTGTGACGCGCGGGAGGAGCGAGTGCACGTCCAGATTCATTTACCTCAGAAAGTGAAATTAGTTTAATACGTTCACACGTATTGTGAAAAGTTATGAAAAACGTTCTTTCAGTTACATTTGTTCGAAGTTATCTAATAATGTTCTCAAAATGTTATAAATCGTTTATGGAACGTTTTTTTTCACAGAAACATTTTATTTGGACGTTCGTCTAATGTTTTTAAATGTTACTATTTCTTTCAAAACGTTCGGAGAACATTAAAATTTAACGTTATCATAATGTTTAATGCTTGCTTTTTAAAACGTTTATAAAACATGTAACGTTTAGAGAAAATATTTGTAATTTATTTTTAATAAATTTGATAAAAATAACATTTTATATCTTAATGGGAACATTAGCAAAACGTTGTTAGAACATATTCGTTAGCTGGGTATAGACAAAAATCTATATATATTATTATATTATAGACTATAATAAGATCAAATTGATTAAATTGTGTGGACTATTTACTCCGAAGTATAGCCTACATATAGTACATGATGATAAAATACCATGATGTTTTGATACCGTGGTACTGAATGATTGCATATTTACATGGCACTCCTAAAAGATTTCAATGGTGTTACCATGTCCAAAAACATGATATTACCAAGATACATGGCAATTTTGGATTACCACCACCAAACGGATCATTAATTCATAATGAGAATGACAGGGTTCCAACAGATATTGTAAAATGAAATTCCTTTACTTTTCAAGCACTATTTTTTTTTTTTTTTGGACTACAATCAGAGATCTCACTTATTAAAACAATATCTTTATTATCTTTTAAATTTTAAAAAAGGTAAACAGATCAATAAAAATATACTAATAAAACAAAATGTAAACAAAGTGCAGCACATACAAAGTATGCAATGACTGAGGCAACTTTAACCATTGAAAGGATACTATGATAAAGATATTGATTTCTTTATTCAAACTGGGTTTTTTCATGAATATATGATGGATATATTGAAGAATGAAAGCTGTCATATACTTGGATATTTATTTGAGCAATATCAGGCTCATAGACAGCGAAATGTCTTTATATCCAAATTAGACATGCTGCAGCGTTAATTTTGCATAAAAATATTGTTTAATCGAAAAAATGAATCACTAATTTCATATATCTTTCAATAATTCAAGTACTTTTCTTCATAAATATGGCTGTTCAAGGGTTTTCCATTTCAAAAAGTAAAGCACTTAAAGCATGTTGTACGAACCCAGGAATGAATTTAAAATAACTCAAATTCTTGGAGAAAATCCTGTCCTTTGCAAATGTTTAAATATCAAATAATTTGTACTGAAATGGTTCAGTGAAAGTGATGCTTGCATAATCTTGTATAACACAATTAATTTGTTCTGTATTATAGAAAAGCCATATTTATGAATGCACATTCTCACCGCAAACGGATGAATGGAAACAGCAAAGTTATCAGAAATGGAATTGAGCTTTTATTTGAGCTTGAGTGGGAAACAGTCAGCAGGGCGGCGACATCACATCACACTGAATCGAGAAACAAACTAAGACAGAACACACACATTTGGGCTTCAGTTCTGTACAGTTTAAGGCTCAGATGTGGCGAGGAGAACTCTGGGATTGATATTTCAGACACTTTAGTTCCTCTAGACTCAACAGTTTTCAAGAAGAAACAAAAAAACAGGCGTTTAATTCAAGTAAAACAACATAACACGTCTCTAAGATACATGAAGTAGTGAGAAAATGTGGCATATTCATATTCTCATACTGTCATTGGTGTGTCATATTCAGAGATGAGACGATGGGGGCGACGGGTGTGGATGGCACATCTTTGCCTGGTTAAATATTGTGCAAAGTTTGTCCTTTTTTTAAAGTGATAGAGCAGTATAATAAATAAATGTAGATATCCGTTATATTTCACATATTCTTCAGTCCCGTGGTTTGACTACACACTGCGCTCATATAGGATTTCCTAAAATGTCGATATACTTTTGTCTTCTCACAAAAAAAGCAGAATTGTTCCCTTGTCATGCAGTAACAGATCCAGTGCGGCAGACGGCGCCTGTAAGCGTGTGTGTGTGTGTGTGAGAGTGTGTGTGAGAGTGTGTGAGTGTGCGTGTGTGATTATGTGAGAGTGTGTGTGATTATGTGAGTATGTGTGGGTGTGCATGTGAGAGTGTGTGATAATGTGAGTGTGTGTGTGTGTGATTATGAGAAAGTGTGTGATTATGTGAGTGTGTGTGATTATGTGAGTGTGTGATTATGTGAGTGTGTGTGTTTCTGTGAGTGATTATGTGTGTGTGTGTGTGTGTGAGATTATGTGAGTGTGCGAGAGTGTGTGATTATGTGAGTGTGTGTGTGTGTGTGAGAGTATGTGATTATGTGAGTGTGTGTATGTGTGTGTGTGTGAGATTATGTGAGTGTGTGTGTGTGTGTGTGTGTGATTATGTGAGTGTGTGTGTGATTATGTGAGTGTGTGCGTGTGTGAGTGTGTGTGTGAGAGTGTGTGATTATGTGAGTGTGCGAGAGTGTGTGATTATGTGAGTGTGCGTGTGTGAGAGTGTGTGATAATGTGAGTGTGTGTGTGTGTGAGAGTATGTGATTATGTGAGTGTGTGTGTGATTATGTGAGTGTGTGTGTGTGATTATGTGAGTGTGTGTGTGATTATGTGAGTGTGTGCGTGTGTGAGTGTGTGTGTGAGAGTGTGTGATTATGTGAGTGTGCGAGAGTGTGTGATTATGTGAGTGTGTGCGTGTGTGAGAGTGTGTGATAATGTGAGTGTGTGTGAGAGTATGTGATTATGTGAGTGTGTGTGTGATTATGTGAGTGTGTGCGTGTGTGAGAGTGTGTGTGTGTGTGTGTGTGATTATGAGTGTGCGAGTGTGTGATTATGTGAGTGTGTGCGTGTGTGTGAGAGTATGTGATTATGTGAGTGTGTGTGTGATTATGTGAGTGTGTGTGCGATTATGTGAGTGTGTGTGCGAGTGTGTGAGTGTGTGTGTGTGTAAGAGAGTGTGTGATTATGTGTGAGTGTGTGTGTGATTATGTGAGTGTGTGCGTGTGTGAGAGTGTGTGTGTGTGTGTGTGTGTGTGTGTGTGATTATGTGAGTGTGCGAGTGTGTGATTATGTGAGTGTGTGCGTGTGTGATAATGTGAGTGTGTGTGTGTGTGTGTGTGTGAGAGTATGTGATTATGTGAGTGTGTGTGTGTGATTATGTGAGTGTGTGCGTGTGTGAGAGTGTGAGTGTGTGTGTGTGTGTGTGTGTGTGTGAGAGAGTGTGAGTGTGTGTGAGAGAGTGTGTGATTATGTGTGAGTGTGTGTGTGATTATGTGAGTGTGTGCGTGTGAGAGTATGTGATTATGTGAGTGCGTGTGTGTGTGTGTGAGAGAGTGTGTGATTATGTATGTGTGTGTGTGTGTGTGAGTGCGTGTGAGAGTGTGTGTGTGTTTCTCCAGATGTGTTCAGCTGAAGTTTGCAGCGAATCATTGGTCTATGTTGATTTCTCTGAAGCGTTCCTCTTTCTCCACAGCGTGAACACGTGAGATTCTTCCAGAAAGCATGAAGACGATGTTAATCCTGGAAATATAAAACCAAACATTCTTCAGTAAAGAGCAGGAATGAAGGACCAGAGAGAGCCGTCAGAAGAGCGAAAGCGTGTTAGTGCCCGTCTCAGGTGATGATGTCATGCATTTAAATATCACCTAACAATGACAGCTTAACATCAACATAATAAGATATTTGACATTATATCATATACTGAAAAGATTTACATTTTCTTCAAGAAAATGTGAATGGCCTTTCCCATGCAAAACCCAAAGCCACAATCACAGGGTGTTCTGGGTGGTTGCTAGGGTGTTTTTGTGATCTTCTAACTCGGGTTCCTCCTTCAATGTGGGATTTTTCCACCTTTTCCTGTTCATTCAGGAACATAACAGCACATTCTCCTCAACAACACGCATGATTTGAGGAATCATTCATGTCTGGAGCTCAAACACACTCATGCCGCGTCTCAATTCGCCTACTTATACTACGCCCTAAAAGTATGTACTCTTTTTGTGAAGAAAAAGTAGATACTTTTGAGTGTGTAGTAGAAAAGTAGACAAGCTTTGGGAAACACTATCACGTCATACAATTGTGTCTTTAACGGTTGCTCTCTGTTATCCTGACACAGTAAACTGACCTGTCAATCATCTTGTCAAATATAAAATCCTCCACATTTCATTTTATTTCCTACAGTATCGGTGAGAAATGCAGAAATGCAGTCGTGAGTTAGACTCTCCTCATATTAATGCATAATGATGCATTTAAAAGTTAATGGCCAAACGAATCTTTATTAAAGTCCACATTGTTATTACAGATGAAATATAACACGGATAACATTAAAGAAATATTTTTTTACCAGGTTAAACTTTGATTAGTCACTCAAACCTTTATCTAAACCTCTCACCGTTGGTCGCCTATATCCGCCATGTTTTGTAGTTTTTTAACACTTTTTACTCGTGTTTGTAGTTCCTCATCCAAAGCGCAATGGATTGTGGGTAATATTAGTCTTCTGGACTAATTAGGACTTCTGGCACACTCTTTTCGACACACTTGTTTTAATCTCACACTGTTTAGGATGGATAGTGTGAACATTGAGACGCAGGGACTGTTTTCCTATTAATCTCAGTGAGCATCATCATCATGTGATCGGTCACACTGCAGTACCACGTTCTACCAGCAGAAAGCTGGTATAGTTAGTACACACTAGTCCTCTGAGTTTCGCAGATGAATGATGAAGTAAACAGCCAAAGCGGCACCGGCGTTAGTACAGCAGCCAATAGCAGCGCTCCAAACCTCAGCAGCCAATCAGCTCGCAGCCAGCCAAGCCAAATCAAGCTCTGATTGGCTCTGGTCTTACCTGTCACTCCTCGCCCTCCTCCGGCGTGATCTCCGTCTCTTTATGGACCACGACTTTGGTCACTGACATGTCAGGATGTTGTTCTTTAGCCTCTTTAATAGCCTGAGCCAGAGCCTGACCCACAGTGACACCCACATCAGAACCAGCTACTGCTAACCAGGCTTTCATATGAGGAATCATGTTTCATGTGTGTGGAATCATGTTTCATATGTGTGGAATATGTGTGGAATCATGTTTCATATGTGTGGAATCATGTTCATATGTGTGGAATCATGTTTCATATGTGTGGAATCATGTTTCATATGTGTGGAATCATGTTTCATGTGTGTGGAATCATGTTTCATATGTGTGGAATCATGTTTCATATGTGTGGAATCATGTTTCATATGTGTGGAATCATGTTTCATATGTGTGGAATCATGTTTCATGTGTGTGGAATCATGTTTCATGTGTGTGGAATCATGTTTCATATGTGTGGAATCATGTTTCATATGTGTGGAATCATGTTTCATGTGTGTGGAATCATGTTTCATATGTGTGGAATCATGTTTCATATGTGTGGAATCATGTTTCATATGTGTGGAATCATGTTTCATATGTGTGGAATCATGTTTCATATGTGTGGAATCATGTTTCATATGTGTGGAATCATGTTTATATGTGTGGAATCATGTTTCATATGTGTGGAATCATGTTTCATATGTGTGGAATCATGTTTATATGTGTGGAATCATGTTTCATATGTGTGGAATCATATGTGTGGAATCATGTTTCATGTGTGTGGAATCATGTTTCATATGTGTGGAATCATGTTTATATGTGTGGAATCATGTTTCATATGTGTGGAATCATGTTTCATATGTGTGGAATCATATGTGTGGAATCATGTTTCATGTGTGTGGAATCATGTTTCATATGTGTGGAATCATGTTTATATGTGTGGAATCATGTTTCATATGTGTGGAATCATGTTTCATATGTGTGGAATCATGTTTCATATGTGTGGAATCATGTTTCATGTGTGTGGAATCATGTTTCATGTGTGTGGAATCATGTTTCATGTGTGTGGAATCATGTTTCATGTGTGTGGAATCATGTTTCATGTGTGTGGAATCATGTTTCATGTGTGTGGAATCATGTTTCATATGTGTGGAATCATGTTTCATATGTGTGGAATCATGTTTATATGTGTGGAATCATGTTTATATGTGTGGAATCATGTTTCATATGTGTGGAATCATGTTTCATATGTGTGGAATCATGTTTCATATGTGTGGAATCATGTTTCATGTGTGTGGAATCATGTTTCATGTGTGTGGAATCATGTTTCATATGTGTGGAATCATGTTTCATATGTGTGGAATCATGTTTCATGTGTGTGGAATCATGTTTATATGTGTGGAATCATGTTTATATGTGTGGAATCATGTTTCATATGTGTGGAATCATGTTTCATATGTGTGGAATCATGTTTAATGTGTGTGGAATCATATGTGTGGAATCATGTTTCATATGTGTGGAATCATGTTTCATATGTGTGGAATCATATGTGTGGAATCATGTTTCATGTGTGTGGAATCATGTTTCATATGTGTGGAATCATGTTTCATATGTGTGGAATCATGTTTCATATGTGTGGAATCATGTTTCATATGTGTGGAATCATGTTTATATGTGTGGAATCATGTTTATATGTGTGGAATCATGTTTCATATGTGTGGAATCATGTTTCATGTGTGTGGAATCATATGTGTGGAATCATGTTTCATATGTGTGGAATCATGTTTCATATGTGTGGAATCATGTTTCATATGTGTGGAATCATGTTTCATATGTGTGGAATCATATGTGTGGAATCATGTTTCATATGTGTGGAATCATGTTTCATATGTGTGGAATCATGTTTCATATGTGTGGAATCATGTTTCATATGTGTGGAATCATGTTTATATGTGTGGAATCATGTTTATATGTGTGGAATCATGTTTCATATGTGTGGAATCATGTTTCATATGTGTGGAATCATGTTTCATATGTGTGGAATCATGTTTATATGTGTGGAATCATGTTTCATATGTGTGGAATCATGTTTCATATGTGTGGAATCATGTTTCATATGTGTGGAATCATGTTTATATGTGTGGAATCATGTTTCATATGTGTGGAATCATGTTTCATATGTGTGGAATCATGTTTCATATGTGTGGAATCATGTTTCATGTGTGTGGAATCATGTTTCATGTGTGTGGAATCATGTTTCATGTGTGTGGAATCATGTTTCATGTGTGTGGAATCATGTTTCATGTGTGTGGAATCATGTTTCATGTGTGTGGAATCATGTTTCATATGTGTGGAATCATGTTTCATATGTGTGGAATCATGTTTATATGTGTGGAATCATGTTTATATGTGTGGAATCATGTTTCATATGTGTGGAATCATGTTTCATATGTGTGGAATCATGTTTCATATGTGTGGAATCATGTTTCATGTGTGTGGAATCATGTTTCATGTGTGTGGAATCATGTTTCATATGTGTGGAATCATGTTTCATATGTGTGGAATCATGTTTATATGTGTGGAATCATGTTTATATGTGTGGAATCATGTTTCATATGTGTGGAATCATGTTTCATATGTGTGGAATCATGTTTCATATGTGTGGAATCATGTTTCATGTGTGTGGAATCATGTTTCATGTGTGTGGAATCATGTTTCATGTGTGTGGAATCATGTTTCATGTGTGTGGAATCATGTTTCATGTGTGTGGAATCATGTTTCATGTGTGTGGAATCATGTTTCATATGTGTGGAATCATGTTTCATATGTGTGGAATCATGTTTATATGTGTGGAATCATGTTTATATGTGTGGAATCATGTTTCATATGTGTGGAATCATGTTTCATATGTGTGGAATCATGTTTCATATGTGTGGAATCATGTTTCATGTGTGTGGAATCATGTTTCATGTGTGTGGAATCATGTTTCATATGTGTGGAATCATGTTTCATATGTGTGGAATCATGTTTCATATGTGTGGAATCATGTTTCATGTGTGTGGAATCATGTTTATATGTGTGGAATCATGTTTATATGTGTGGAATCATGTTTCATATGTGTGGAATCATGTTTCATATGTGTGGAATCATGTTTAATGTGTGTGGAATCATATGTGTGGAATCATGTTTCATATGTGTGGAATCATGTTTCATATGTGTGGAATCATGTTTCATATGTGTGGAATCATGTTTCATATGTGTGGAATCATGTTTCATATGTGTGGAATCATGTTTATATGTGTGGAATCATGTTTATATGTGTGGAATCATGTTTCATATGTGTGGAATCATGTTTCATGTGTGTGGAATCATATGTGTGGAATCATGTTTCATATGTGTGGAATCATGTTTCATATGTGTGGAATCATGTTTCATGTGTGTGGAATCATATGTGTGGAATCATGTTTCATATGTGTGGAATCATGTTTCATATGTGTGGAATCATGTTTCATATGTGTGGAATCATGTTTCATATGTGTGGAATCATATGTGTGGAATCATGTTTCATATGTGTGGAATCATGTTTCATATGTGTGGAATCATGTTTCATATGTGTGGAATCATGTTTCATATGTGTGGAATCATGTTTATATGTGTGGAATCATGTTTATATGTGTGGAATCATGTTTCATATGTGTGGAATCATGTTTCATATGTGTGGAATCATGTTTCATATGTGTGGAATCATGTTTATATGTGTGGAATCATGTTTCATATGTGTGGAATCATGTTTCATATGTGTGGAATCATGTTTCATATGTGTGGAATCATGTTTATATGTGTGGAATAATGGACTAGGGGTGTAACGATAATCTCATGTCACGATTCGATACATATCCCAAATCCAATTTACTGCGTTACTCCAAGACATGATAAAAGGTTACAAAAAATGTAATGTTGATTAAAATGCTAAGTTTGATATATTACATTGTGTGTGTAAATGAATAGACTTGGACTTGGTGCTGAAACCCAAAGCACAGGACAATAGAGACACCAGAATAAACATTTTATGATTCTGAAGATGAAAATACTGAATATTTGTAGATGAATATGCTTGATCTCTGTCACTGACTAGATATATTTAAAATAATGTACAACACTTTTTACTGGTAACATCAGATATTTGGCATTATCAGGAGCCACAAATATTCCCATTATTATACATTATATTCAACATTATATATAGTAGTTTAATGTAGTACTGACACTAAAACTTTTTATTAATAATAAAATAATTTTAAATAAAATAATTTGAAAGAATAATTTTTATTTTGCGTGAATTATCCGCAATACATATTGTTTTTTTTGTATTGTGACACGATATATAGTTACACCCCTAATGTGGAATAATATCTCATATCCCTTCACACGTATGACCCTGAATGAGTGTATTAAAGGCTCACCTCATCATGATCGATGTCTGCGTCTCCTGAGATGACGATTCTCTTCTCGATCCGTGTTTCTGAGATGCCGCCCTTCACCGTCTGTCACACACACACACACACACGTCTGGTTCGCTATATTTGTGGGGACTCTCCATAGGCATAATGGTTTTTATACTGTACAAACTGTATATTCTCTCCCCTTACACTAATCCTAATCCTAAACCTACCCATCACACACACACACACACACACACTAACCCGACCCCTAAACCTACCCATCACACACACACACACTAACCCGACCCCTAAACCTACCCATCACACACACACACACACTAACCCGACCCCTAAACCTACCCATCACACACACACACACTAACCCGACCCCTAAACCTACCCATCACACACACACACACTAACCCGACCCCTAAACCTACCCATCACACACACACACACTAACCCATCACACACACACACACACACACACACACACACTAACCCGACCCCTAAACCTACCCATCACACACACACACACACACACACACACACACACACACACACACACACACACTAACCCGACCCCTAAACCTACCCATCACACACACACACACTAACCCGACCCCTAAACCTACCCATCACACACACACACACTAACCCGACCCCTAAACCTACCCATCACACACACACACACTAACCCGACCCCTAAACCTACCCATCACACACACACACACTAACCCATCACACACACACACACACACACACACACTAACCCGACCCCTAAACCTACCCATCACACACACACACACACACACACACACACACACACACACACTAACCCGACCCCTAAACCTACCCATCACACACACACACACTAACCCATCACACACACACACACAGACACACACACACACACACTAACCCGACCCCTAAACCTACCCATCACACACACACACACACACTAACCCAACCCCTAAACCTACCCATCACACACACACACACACACACACACTAACCCGACCCCTAAACGTACCCATCACACACACACACACACTAACCCGACCCCTAAACCTACCCATCACACACACACACACACTAACCCGACCCCTAAACCTACCCATCACACACACACACACACTAACCCGACCCCTAAACCTACCCATCACACACACACACACACACTAACCCGACCCCTAAACCTACCCATCACACACACACACACACACTAACCCGACCCCTAAACCTACCCATCACACACACACACACACTAACCCGACCCCTAAACCTACCCATCACACACACACACACTAACCCGACCCCTAAACCTACCCATCACACACACACACACACACACACACACAAACCCGACCCCTAAACCTACCCATCACACACACTAACCCGACCCCTAAACCTACCCATCACACACACTAACCCGACCCCTAAACCTACCCATCACACACACACACACACACACTAACCCGACCCCTATACCTACCCATCACACACACACACACACTAACCCGACCCCTAAACCTACCCATCACACACACACACACACACTAACCCGACCCCTAAACCTACCCATCACACACACACACACACACACACTAACCCGACCCCTAAACCTACCCATCACACACACACACACACACTAACCCGACCCCTAAACCTACCCATCACACACACACACACACACACACTAACCCGACCCCTAAACCTACCCATCACACACACACACACACACTAACCCGACCCCTAAACCTACCCATCACACACACACACACACACACACACACACACAGCAGGTTACGGCTCTCTCTGACCTTGGTGATGTGTGTGGTTGTGGTAGTGCTGCTGGTTTCTGATGTGATGGTTTGAGCGCTCATGAGAATCCCAGGATCAGCGTCTCTGTCAGTCTCGCCCTGTCACATGACAACAACACCGTCTCACACACACATCTCATCATGGGCTCCAGTCTGGCTCACACCGTGTCGAACTACACACGGCGCCAGGGTTGGAAATTAACTTTTCACTCACCGGCCAATTTGGCTACAAAATTTTTACGTTACCGGCCATTCAGAACTTCTACAAGCCAAAAAAAAAGTGAAAAAAAGAAATACCAGATTAACAACAAAAAAAATTAACTACATCACAGCTTATATAGGGCCTATAGATTAACACATATATATTGGATTTCATACATTAATTTCTTATTCAAACTAAATCCTGTCATCCAGCATCTCCTCCTCTTCCTCTTTATCCTTTTCATCAAAAATGTATTTTAGGTGGACAGAATAATACAGAACATCAAAAAAATGTTGTTGTAAAAAACAATGTACTTTTTGTTCACCAAATGTTTATAAATATTCGCTATTACTTCACTGCAAATGCACAAGCGCCGTTATTTGTACCGTAGTGACGTATGTGTTCAAGTAAGACAGATATGAGCAGATTCTGCAATACGCTGTATTTAATATCATGATGAATCACGAGTATTTGCGCTAAATCTGCGCAGATTTGTCTTACACGAACTTCCCAGCAAAGTGAGTAAATATAATAAGAAATCTGCCAAATTGGCTCGTGATTTTTATCCGCGTTTGGCGGGTGTTCGTTTCAAACCCTGTACGGCACGCGCCGCGACGCGCGATAAAAGCGTCTTTTCCAGAGTTTTTGTGCTAACAGCCGCGACGGCGACACGCGACGACTCTATTTCAGAAACGGTTTCTATTTTTCTGCGACGTCGCGATGAAACAACAAACACAAAGAGTGGCAGTGATTATCTCAGCTGCTGTTTATGAGCTTTATTTAATGTTAAAAGCGTGTAATGTGACATTGAACATCATTTAATGCTCCAGCTTTGCAGCTGTAAAAGCAACAGTGGATAATTCACCTCAGATCTGGAAATTAAACAAATGGAAACAAAAACCGTTCAAACTGCGAACAAACAAGTGTATTCTTTAACAAAGATTGTTTTAGTAACTCACTATGTATTTTTAATAATGTTTAATACTTGTGTATTTGATTATGTACTTATCCATTTTCTTGCTAGTGCCGTCATTCTGAGAAAAAAAATAACAACTTTTTTTCCCTTAGAATTGGACTTTATATCTCACGATTCTGAGAAAAGACGTCAGAATTGCGAGTGTATTTCAATTATTTCAATTCAATTGTGACTTTATAACTCGTACCATGTACCAGATCTGGGCCGACACTATGTTGCTCTCTGGGACTGTGTTTATTTGATCAAAAATGTGAAATATTATTATAATTTAAATCAGCTGTTTTCTATGTGAATATATAGTAAAGTGTAATTTATTCCTGTGATCAAAGCTGAATTTTCAGCATCATTACTCCAGTCTTCAGTGTCACATGATCCTTCAGAAATCACTATAATATGATGATTTGATGCTCAAGAAACATTTATGATTATTATCAGTGTTGAAAACAGTTGTGTGTTTTTCTATTCATCAAAGTCAACTCCCAAATGCGTGATATAAAGTCGCACTTCTGACTTTTTTTCTCAGAATTGCATGTTTATATCTTGCAATCCTGACTTTTTTAACACACAATTGCGTGATATAAAGTCTCAATTGCATGTTATAAAGTCAGAATTGTGAGATATAAACAAGATCCGTCTTTTTTTCCTTAGAATTGGACTTTATAACCCGACTTTATATCTCACAATTCTGAGAAAAGATGTCAGAATATATAATTATTTGAGAAAAAAAGTCAGAAGTGCAAATTTATTTAAATTCAATTGCGACTTTATAACTCGCAATTGCGAGAAAATGTAAAGTAATGTGTTAATAGTCGTCATCATCCAGTAAGATAAGAGTCTAGAGCTGTAAAATAATTTGATAATTTGGATAATTTAGTAAAATAAAGGATAATTTGAGATTCACACACACACACCTGCAGGGACTCGTACGTGACGGTCTTCATTTCTGTGTGGATCACAGGAGAGTCGTGTGTGTTTGTGTCTCCTGACAGAGTCCTGGAGAAACTCGAGACGTCCGACTGCAGAACCACAGGAGAGAAGAGACTCGTCATTAACACACACGCACACGCGCACACACAGGCACACACACACACACACACTAACTCAATGGAATAAAGTAATGGAATAATGTAATGAATAAAGTAATGGAATAATGTAATGGATAAAGTAATGGAATAAACTAACTCAATGGATTAAAGTCCCCCTGTGGTGTAAATCCAGCTTTTAATGTTGTTTATGTGTCTATGTGGTGTTTTTAATATGCTTTAACACAAACCATGTGTAAATTCATAAGTCGACAGCATTGCTGAGTATTTTCTTCTTAAAACTGCAGTGAACCAAAGACAGTCTCAAAAACACGCTTTGAAATCGCTGGTGTTTCTGACGTCACAAACTACCTTGTAACCAATCAGATCAACGTGTGATCGTCAACGAGTGGATCTCTGAGTGAGTGAGTGGAGGCGGGGCTCATTTGCATTTTCATAGAACCGCGCATACTAAATGAGGCAAGGGTGTCGAGTTACATTCAAGATATTTTAAGGAAAAAACACTTAAATGTCATTTTGGTGATCAAAGATGAGTTTTAAGGGACACAATCATTAACAACAGGGGGACTTTAATATTTGCATAACCAAGAAAAAAAACAAGAACATGTTTTAAACTCCAGCACTATTTAAACGAGATTCCCTCATGGAAACAAACACTGGGAAGAAGACAGGGAGGAACGAGGTGTTCTGGGAGAGAACAGACTGAACACAAGCTGATTTAGAGGAAAGTGCTTCACTAAAACAACTTTCTAGAGATTACAGAGCTGCGCTTCAACTCGTGAATACTGAAGCTCTCACATAAAAGCTCGTTGCTGGTCTGAGAATCATCACAGACACACAGTCACTGGATGTCGGGGGGGTTTCAGGATTGGGGTGAATCTGTCGGGGTCGTGGGGGTCATAGGTCACCTCTAAACTGGGCGTCAGTTCTACCTCCCCCCCCCTCGGGCTCATGTTGGGGGACCGATCTTCATCATCATCATCATCATCATCATCGGTGGACAGAGAGAAGCTCTCGCCTCCAGACTCACTGTCACTGGGGGAAACGTGTGTGTGAGACGTGTGTGTGAGCGGCCCGTCGAGGTTAGCCGAGTTTACACTGCTGGAGTCACTGGTCTCATCATCATCATCATCAGACTCATCCAGGACTCGCTCAGAGCTCAACGCCTGCACACACACACCAGGCTCCGAGGGGACCCCTGGAGGTTCGGGTACCTGAGGCTCGAGCGCCGGCTGCTCCTCGTCTGACGCTCCCGGATGCCTCTCCGGACTCTCCGATGGCTGGAAGAGATGTAGGGATACATGAGAAACACACAGAGAATATGAGATGTGTGATCAGTGGAGAAAAAGTAACATCTACAGAACTACTGATCGAGCTCATGTTTCAATAACACGTCTAATCATTGACAATCTCGTCATAAATTGAATTTTTTTTTTAGATCAAATCAAACTCTTTATCAAATAAAGTGATCGGCTCATTTAACAGAAAGGAAACTGAAAAAAGAAAAAGAATTCATATGAATACATTTTTAATAATAATAATTATTATAAATAATAATCTAATTAACATTACTAAATAAATACTATAATATATTATATATATATAATTATTATTTATTAATATAAATTGTTTTATTTTTATAGTTTGTTAAAAAATAAGATCATTAAGAGTATTCTGTATTATAGTATTTATTATTATTAATTATCTTATTATTTAATACATATTATTATTAATTAATATGATCATATTTTTTATCATAGTTATTTATTATATATATATAAAAAAATATATAGTTTGTTTCAGTGTTTTTGTCATTTTATTATTTTTTACATTTCTATTATCTTATTTTTATTTAATTTTTATTTCAGTTTGAATTTCCTAAACTATGTTGCTTCGGCAATAATCTGAAATAAGTTTAAACTGAAGCACTAAAATTACTTACTGGAAATAAATAAAAACTAAATCTTAAATTTTATTTTTATCTAGCTATTTATTTCAGTTTTAGTTATAGTAATTTTACTACTTTAACTTGAACTCCGTTGCAACATTTCTAATTTTTGTTTACTTTTTCCCCTAATATTTTATTTTTATTTTACTTCAGATTTATTTAAATGAACGAGGACGCTTTTAGTAGTTTTAGTTAACAATAACAACTCTGCTCGCATTCAACAGGTCAGTTCAATTTATATTTGTAAAGTGCTTTCCGTAATAAATATTGCTCTAAACCTCGAGAGGAACCATTAGAAGCCGTTTCTCCTGCTTTTGCTGATATTCAATCTAACAAACGCAGGAATTGTGTCTTTAACCAATGACCCGAAGGCAGATGATGAGAGATGGGCTGAAATGACGAGATGTCTGACAGAGACACACGGATACGCCTTAATCTGTGGTTTAATAAGTGCAGTTAAACACACCAACACAGGTTCAGAGCGGCTGATCTCAGTGTGTGTGTGAATGTGAAGTCTAGACCTTGTGTAAAGCGAGTGCAGATGAAGACGGAGCCCAGCTGCGAGTCGACTGCAAGAGCGCCGTGAGCTCAGGAGACATCTCATCAAAACTGGGCTTCGGCTGAACAGAGAGACACACAGCGTTAAAGCACACACACACACGCATTATGAGTTCAGATCGCACACGCACAAGAGCATTCTGGGTATTTCAGGAGAGTGAAGGGTTTAGGGTTTATTCATAAGGCTGCACTGTATATGCATTGTGCAAAGAATTGCATGAAATAAAATTAATTAGGAATAAAAATGCATGCAGATTCAGAGCCAGGCATGCAAACGGTAGTCGAGCAGATTCATTTGGGCAGAGCAGATGTTATGCTTATGATGAGTAGTAATGTTATTTATAATGTTTTGCCAGTAGGTGGCGCTGCCAACACACTGATGCTGAGTGACCATCACACATACAGAGGTTTGTGTCAAATCCCATAAATTCTGCAGGAATAAAACCTCGTACATTTGTTAGTGTTTCATTAGTCTTGGTCTGAAGATCGAAGTTATCTTTTCCTGTTATCTCTGTAAAGCTGCTTTGAAAGAATCTGTATTGTAAAAAGCGCTATATAAATAAATGTGACTTGATTTGACTAAGATTGTAGACTTTAAGAAAGAGTAAAATCAACACTAAAAAATATGTTAAAGCGGAGAAGAAATAAAAGTATTCTGCAAATATCCAGTAATAACGTAGTATTTTTGTCTTATTTGGTTTTTGTCTTTTTCGAGTAGAGCAAAGAACAAATATCTGTCGTTGGGGTCAAAAAAATAACCTTGATTTCCCTTTGAATTAAGTTTATTTTTTAAGTTGATGTTTTATGCACAAGCTCACTTAATTTTTCTTTCATTTCACTTCTCAAGTAAAAGTAAATGTTAGATATTTGTACTGGAAAAGACAAAAATAAATTTTCGCAGTGAAGTTATTCCAGTGTTATGATGATATTTGGCCAGCAGGTGGCGTCATCACCAAAGACACTGCAGCAAAACTTTAAAAATTAAAAAATTAAAATTTACAGACTTGTCCCCTAAAGTATAATTAAACAACTAACTAATAATTGATTTAAAGAACTAATAAAGAATTTCTGATTATGAAGATTATAAAACAATCTTTAACACACTGGCCAAAGTCTGTAGAAGATGCATAAGTTCCACAGTTATTAAGATGAATGAAAACACATTCATGTACAATGAAGACCTTCAGCAGCCCCGATGAAGATCACAGATAACAGAGACGGATTGGTTCACACAGATAACAGAAATGTGTTCTAAGAGCAATTTGCTAAAGTTCCCAATAAGTAATGAAAACGTTATGTGAACGTTAAAGAAACATTTAATTGTATCATTCTTCAAACATTATGGAATGTTACTTTTGAATGAATGTTTTAAAACAAGCAGTTACATAAAAAAAAAACTTCCAACTGAAATGTTTCAGCAAAAACGTTCCATGATTGATGTTTGAGAACATTATTAAAGACCGGATAACGTTTGTTCATAACTTTGCCAGAACGTTCTCTGTTAGCTGTGACTCTCTTATGAATACCACCCACATTTCCAGCCGCAGCCAGAGCGCAACACACAGATGCAGCCGTTCCTTCAGTCGTGACTAAAAGCAAAGCAGCGACATTCCCGAAAATAAAGGGAGGAATAAAAGTGGATGAAGGAAACAAGGTTCCTGCTCTAAGAAAGGAGAAATAAAAGAATGCGACAGCAAATTCCAGCCGGAGGGATTTGTGTCAGACGGCAGCCCAAAACAACAACACAAATCAAGAGTGTTTGAGAAGCTCTGGCTTCTGAGATAGTCTGTGTCAGAGATGTTCACAAGTCTTTCATCTGGAGTCCAAGTCAAGTCTGAAGTCTTTATCACTGGAGTCTTGAGTCTTTATCACTGGAGTCTGGAGTCTTTATCACTGGAGTCTGAAGTCTTTATCACTGGAGTCTGAAGTCTTTATCACTAAAGTCTGAAGTCTTTATCACTGGAGTCTGGAGTCTTTATCACTGGAGTCTGAAGTCTTTATCACTGGAGTCTGAAGTCTTTATCACTGGAGTCCGAGTCAAGTCTGAAGTCTTTGTCACTGGATTCTGGAGTCTTTATCACTGGAGTCTGGAGTCTTTATCACTGGAGTCTGGAGTCTTTATCACTGGAGTCTGGAGTCTTTATCACTGGAGTCTGGAGTCTTTATCACTGGAGTCTGAAGTCTTTATCACTGGAGTCTGGAGTCTTTATCACTGGATTCTTGAGTCTTTTTCACTGGAGTCTTTATCACTGGAGTCTGAAGTCTTTATCACTGGAGTCTGGAGTCTTTATCACTGGAGTCTGGAGTCTTTATCACTGGAGTCTGAAGTCTTTATCACTGGAGTCTGGAGTCTTTATCACTGGAGTCTGGAGTCTTTATCACTGGAGTCTGGAGTCTTTATCACTGGAGTCTGAAGTCTTTATCACTGGATTCTTGAGTCTTTATCACTGGAGTCTGGAGTCTTTATCACTGGAGTCTGAAGTCTTTATCACTGGAGTCTGGAGTCTTTATCAGAAAAGCAGTCTGCAGATCAAGCATCAACTTGGCACGCTACGCATAGGTCTGGCATACAGGAAAGAACAGTTTCTTTTTTATGAATGTGATATTGTGTTATTTATTCTCTCTCCAACAATTCTGGATCGATTCAGAGAATTTCAGAATTGAGTCTGAGTTTAGTTTTTAAACACAGATGCGTGTCATGGCGTGATGACGCTGTGCGTGCTTTAGAAACAACCGTATTCTGCTTGCTTCTAATTTCTCTCTCTCTCTCACTCACACACACACACACACACACGACACCGCTCGAACCTTCCGAAGAATAATCTTTCATAAAGTTCAGGGTTTAAGCAAATTACAAGGACAGTCGCGGGCTTCATTGCACAGGTTTTGCCGCTTTGATGTAACTCTTGCAGTGCGCGGTCTTGGCTGCCGGAATTTTCCTTACAAATGCTCCACAAAGGCATTATTTATGTATTTTGGAATGCAGTTGGCTTATATGTTAAAAATATGAAAATCACTGAGAAAGCTGCTTTCATTTTAAAATACTTACGCGCGCTTTGTGAAGAGCGCTCGTGCATGCGGCTGTGAGCGACTCATTGGTTAAATGTACTTGCATCTCAAAATGCTTTGACGCGAAATTAATGTAAACACGGTCAGTTATATCTTAAACCAACAGGACAAACCACATTTACAATTTCAAAAGAGATATGTGCATTAGTGTGAATGCAGCTTATCGTATAGGGGAAAAATCACTCCAGCTCTTAAATGGAAAACGTTCAGACAGCCTCTTTTAAATACTGAAAGCACTCTTTGTTTATTGCTTGTAACGTTTTTTTTTTGTTCCTCTTTATTTACTAGCTTTTATATTTTGAAGCTATATTAGTTTATAGCCCATTTAAAATTCTTAACATGTAATTGGTTTAATTAAATGTGTTTAAAAATATATATATAAGTATGTATATTTACACATGTAATTAAATACATATTTTAAGTGTTATTAAGATTAATTAATAAGAAAAAAATTAGATCGGATCATGAGCTGCCTAAAGATTCCTATCCCTACTGTACAATGATTTATTGCTTGTCTTTGTCGACTAATACAGAAGGTAAAGAACTTAAAGTAATCGCATATTAAATCGCAATCGCAATATTGGTTAAAAAAAAAAATCGCAATTAGATTATTTTCCATAATCGTTCAGCCCTACTGGAGTATTTATCACTGGAGTCTTTATCACTGGAGTCTGAAGTCTTTATCACTGGAGTCCGAGTCAAGTCTGAAGTCTTTGTCACTGGAGTTTGGAGTCTTTATCACTGGAGTCTTTATCAGTGGAGTCTGGAGTCTTTATCACTTGAGTCCGAGTCAAGTCTGAAGTCTTTGTCACTGGAGTCTGGAGTCTTTATCACTTGAGTCTGGAGTCTTTATCACTGGAGTCTGAAGTCTTTATCACTGGAGTCGTTATCACTGGAGTCTGGAGTCTTTATCACTGGAGTCTTTATCACTGGAATCTGGAGTATTTATCACTGGAGTCTTTATCACTGGAGTCTGGAGTCTTTATCACTGGAGTCTGAAGTCTTTATCACTGGAGTCTGGAGTCTTTATCACTGGAGTCTGGAGTCTTTATCACTGGAGTCTGAAGTCTTTATCACTGGAGTCTGGAGTCTTTATCACTGGAGTCTGAAGTCATTATCACTGGAGTCGTTATCACTGGAGTCTGGAGTCTTTATCACTGGAGTCTGAAGTCATTATCACTGGAGTCGTTATCACTGGAGTCTGGAGTCTTTATCACTGGAGTCTGAAGTCTTTATCACTGGAGTCTGAAGTCTTTATCACTGGAGTCTGGAGTCTTTATCACTGGAGTCTGAAGTCATTATCACTGGAGTCGTTATCACTGGAGTCTGGAGTCTTTATCACTGGAGTCTGAAGTCTTTATCACTGGAGTCTGAAGTCTTTCTCACTGGAGTCTGAAGTCTTTATCACTGGAGTCTGGAGTCTTTATCACTGGAGTCTGGAGTCTTTATCACTGGAGTCTGAAGTCTTTATCACTGGAGTCTGGAGTCTTTATCACTGGAGTCTGAAGTCATTATCACTGGAGTCGTTATCACTGGAGTCTGGAGTCTTTATCACTGGAGTCGTTATCACTGGAGTCTGGAGTCTTTATCACTGGAGTCTGAAGTCTTTATCACTGGAGTCTGGAGTCTTTATCACTGGAGTCTGAAGTCATTATCACTGGAGTCGTTATCACTGGAGTCTGGAGTCTTTATCACTGGAGTCTGAAGTCTTTATCACTGGAGTCTGAAGTCTTTCTCACTGGAGTCTGAAGTCTTTATCACTGGAGTCTGATGTCTTTATCACTGGAGTCTGATGTCTTTATCACTGGAGTCTGAGTCAAGACATTTCAGGTCGAGTCAGAGTCAAGTCTGAAGTTTTTATCACTGGAGTCTTTATCAGTGGAGTCTGGAGTCTTTATCACTGGAGTCTGAAGTCATTTCAGGTCGAGTCCGAGTCAAGTCTGAAGTCATTTCAGCTCGAGTCCGAGTCTGGAGTCTTTATCACTGGAGTCGTTATCACTGGAGTCTGGAGTCTTTATCACTGGAGTCGTTATCACTGGAGTCTGGAGTCTTTATCACTGGAGTCTGAAGTCTTTATCACTAGAGTCTGGAGTCTTTATCACTGGAGTCTGAAGTCATTATCACTGGAGTCGTTATCACTGGAGTCTGGAGTCTTTATCACTGGAGTCTGAAGTCTTTATCACTGGAGTCTGATGTCTTTATCACTGGAGTCTGATGTCTTTATCACTGGAGTCTGAGTCAAGACATTTCAGGTCGAGTCAGAGTCAAGTCTGAAGTTTTTATCACTGGAGTCTGAAGTCTTTCTCACTGGAGTCTGAAGTCTTTATCACTGGAGTCTGGAGTCTTTATCACTGGAGTCTGAAGTCATTATCACTGGAGTCGTTATCACTGGAGTCTGGAGTCTTTATCACTGGAGTCTGAAGTCTTTATCACTGGAGTCTGAAGTCTTTCTCACTGGAGTCTGAAGTCTTTATCACTGGAGTCTGATGTCTTTATCACTGGAGTCTGATGTCTTTATCACTGGAGTCTGAGTCAAGACATTTCAGGTCGAGTCAGAGTCAAGTCTGAAGTTTTTATCACTGGAGTCTTTATCAGTGGAGTCTGGAGTCTTTATCACTGGAGTCTGAAGTCATTTCAGGTCGAGTCCGAGTCAAGTCTGAAGTCATTTCAGCTCGAGTCCGAGTCTGGAGTCTTTATCACTGGAGTCGTTATCACTGGAGTCTGGAGTCTTTATCACTGGAGTCGTTATCACTGGAGTCTGGAGTCTTTATCACTGGAGTCTGAAGTCTTTATCACTAGAGTCTGGAGTCTTTATCACTGGAGTCTGAAGTCATTATCACTGGAGTCGTTATCACTGGAGTCTGGAGTCTTTATCACTGGAGTCTGAAGTCTTTATCACTGGAGTCTGAAGTCTTTCTCACTGGAGTCTGGAGTCTTTATCACTGGAGTCTGAAGTCTTTATCACTGGAGTCTGAAGTCTTTATCACTGGAGTCTGAAGTCTTTATCACTGGAGTCTGAAGTCTTTATCACTGGAGTCTGAAGTCTTTATCACTGGAGTCTGATGTCTTTATCACTGGAGTCTGAGTCAAGACATTTCAGGTCGAGTCCGAGTCAAGTCTGAAGTTTTTATCACTGGAGTCTTTATCAGTGGAGTCTGGAGTCTTTATCACTGGAGTCTGAAGTCATTTCAGGTCGAGTTCGAGTCAAATCTGAAGTCATTTCAGGTCGAGTTCGAGTCAAGTCTGAAGTCATTTCAGCACGAGTCCGAGTCAAGTCTGAAGTCTTTTAAAATGCGACTGGAGTGCCCATCTTTGGTCTGTGTTTGAGAAGCCAGGCCCAGGACGATATATCGTACCACTCTGGCTGTCGGGGAGGTTTTGGCGAGATACGGCAGTGCCGGAGATCTGAGTGAAGCTTCTCCGGGATCCTCGGCTTCTCCGACCTTCCTCACGATGACGCTATGAAACTCCACCGGCACGGGAATCACCTTGATGGAGGGTTTGGAAGTCAAGACAGAAAACAGCTCGGAAGCTTCTTGGACTTTGCTGGGTTTGTCTTCCAGAGGATCACCAGTCGATACGGTGCTCGTCGCGGCTACGAATCTGTAGCTTGCGATGTGTTTCTTCTCCGGGACCTTCGGGGGGATTTTGGGTGGTGCTTTAGGAGGAACGTCTTCGGGAAACTTCTCTTTTGCTATCGTAGAAAACTTTTCTGGTACTTTCGGAGGAATCTTTTCCGCTATTTTTAGAGGAACCTTTTCTGTTTCTGGTACAATTGAAGGAACTTGTTCTTGTACTATTGTAGAAACCTTTTCCGGTACTTTTGGAGCAATTTTCTTTGGAGGAACCTCTTCTGTTTCTGGTACAATTGAAGGAACTTGTTCTTGTACTATCATAGAAACTTTTTCTGGTACTTTTGGAGCCATTTTCTTTGGAGGAACCTTTTCTGTTTCTGGTACTATTGAAGGAACTTGTTCTTGTACTATCATAGAAACTTTTTCCGGTACTTTTGGAGGAACCTCTTCTGTTTCTGGTACAATTAGAGAACCTTGTTCTTGTATTATCATAGAAACCTTTTCCGGTACTTTTGGAGCCATTTTCTTTGGAGGAACCTTTTCTGTTTCTGGTACTATTGAAGGAACTTGTTCTTGTACTATCATAGAGACCTTTTCCGGTACTTTTGGAGCCATTTTCTTTGGAGGAAACTCAACAGCTTTTTCCTGTACCTTTTCTGGTATCATTTGAGAAACCGTTTCTGGAACTTTATCTGGTTCAAACGGAGGAACCTTGTTTATAATGACCCACCCGTCAGACTCCTACATGTAACACACAAAGATCATGTTAGCTTGAGTAACAGCAGCGTTAGTCACGCCTGAGACACGCTGGACAAACGAACGCACACAACGACACAAGTCACCATTCATTATGATCATGAACGTCTGATGAAGAGATCGGAGAGAATCGGATGAATGAATCACTCACCACATCAACCTTCCTGTCGTTCAGATCGTCCTGCGTCTCCAGCGATGCTGCCGCCACTTCCTGTATGTCCTCCACCACTTCCTGTGTGTCCACCGCCACTTCCTGTTTGACTACCACCGTCACTTCCTGTTTGACCTCAAGGAAAAGAAACCAAAAGGATTCATAAATGATACAGCAGAGATCAATAAGCTTTAAGACCAGATCTTTCCAGACAACAGAAGACTTTCTTCCTACCATAAGAATCCTGTTTAATGACTGATTTGATAGACAGATAGATAGATAGATAGATTTATAGTGATATATAACTTTATGACTCAATAAGTACATTGATAAATTCTCTGCAAACAAGCTTGATGAAAATTCTTCTTCTTAAGTGAAAATAAATATATAATTCAGAAGGATGTCAAGATATTTCTACAGAAACACACTGATAACGATTGAGAACAGGATTTCTCCCATCTCTCCCTCTGCAGATGCTGTTTGGGTTTATGTAAGAAGCACATAATGATTTTCCCTGGTCTGAACTGCTTAGTGCAGATAAACGCTGGATCCATGAAAACACTCCAGGGGATGAACTTGGATTTCACTGCGGCCACAAAAACAAAATCAATAAGAGACTTTCTGTCGACGACAAATCATCTGTCACTCTCGTCTAAAGCTGCTCCATTCAGATCCATGAACATCATCTCAGCCGTAATTACAGCAGTTTTACACACAAAACACCGGCTGATCTCCAGTGTTGTGTGTAACTCATTACAAGTTACGTTATCAGATTACCTTTTCAAGAAACTAGTAAAGTAACGTGTTACTTTTAAAATATACAAACAAATATCTGTTACTTTCAAATAAGTAATGCAAGTTACTTTGTTTTCCCATTTATTGACTGACAGCTCTCTTGTCCTCATGTTGAGACAAATCGAAGTGCAGAAGCGTTATGTGTAAACATGATGGTTATTGTAGTTCTAGACTAAATGTGAGCATGTACTCATCTCACTTGCTCAAAGCACAAATTCCTCAAAATGAATAAAACCTGTGAAATGCACAATAAGAATACTGTGCAAACCTCCAATAACTAAATATGTTAAATAAAACATACATTTTTATGCAATTAATCTCACTTTATTGACCAATGTACTTGTTTCTGACTCAGTTAAACCATAAGCAAAAATGACTATAGATTTTTTTTGTTTTTATTGGTAAATTAAGTGTTAAACTTTCTTCACCTGCGTCCTATTCTTCCGTTATTCAGAACAGCAGCAGCTGAAAGGTTTGTTTGAGCGGCGCCCTCTACTGTACATGCATGAATTTGCATTTCCTTCTGCCTGAGGCTTATTATTTTGGTGTGAAAGTGTCTTTTCATTTGCACAAAAATATAACTTTTTTTGTTATAAAAAATAATCCCAGCCCAGGTGGCAAAAAGTAACACAAAAGTAACGTAACTTAAAAAGTTTTCAAAAAAGGTAACTAACGCAATTAGTTACTTTTAAGGGAGTAACGCAATATTGTAACACATTACTTTTAAAAAAAAAGTAACTAAGTAACGCAATTAGTTATTTTTAAGGGAGTAAAGCAATATTGTAACATTACTTCTCTAAAAAGTAACAAAGTAACACAATAAGTTACTTTTTGAGGGAGTAACGCAATATTGTAACACATTACTTTTCAAAAAAGTAACTAAGTAAAGCAATTAGTTACTTTTTAAGGGAGTAACGCAATATTGTAACGCATTACTTTAAAAAAAAGTAACTAAGTAATGCAATTTTTTACTTTTAAGGGAGTAATGCAATATTGTAACATTAATTTTCAAAGTAACTTTCCGCAACACTGCTGATCTCACCTCGTCCAGCACCAGCGGCTCGATCATGGGAGCTTCATCCAGACGAGGCGATCGGACCGGAGACGAGGACAGGCGCTTCTCCCACTCGGTCAGGCCCGTCCGATCCGCTCCTCCCTCCAGGAACGTCCTCTTCAGCTCGCTGATGTTCGTCTGATGCTTCACCAGCTCTTCGGGCCTATGCTCGATTTCCTGAAGAAACCCAGAGAGATTCATCCGTATTTCAAGTCAAGTCAAGTCAAGTCAAATATATTTATATAGCGCTTTTCACAATACAGATTGTATCAAAGCTGCTTCACAGTATCAATCAAAACAACTTAACAATGTTTGTTTATTACTGGAAAAAAAGACATCCAAGTTTGGTAGAGCTGATCAATGGTATGATTGGTATGTTTCAGCTTTAACCATCTGAGGACTAAAGGAGGAACATCACAAACCTTCACACACGCAAAACAAAACATTACAACCAGTCTTTAATCCTATTTTCTTACGTTTTGCTTCCCCCATTCAAATAGATACATGTTAGATCGGCCACATGCACTGCAAACACACAGTACTGATGACTGACACACACACACACACACACACACACACACACACACACACACACACACACACACACACACACACACACACACACACACACACACACACACACACACACACAAACACACACACACACATGTGCTCAACTAAAAGGCTTTAAAGTAGAGCTGGGCAACGATTAATCTTCACGATGACTCGCTTGCTTTAGTCCTCAGTTGTAAGTCGCTTTGGATAAAAGCGTCTGCTAAATGACTAAATGTAAATGTATATAAATAACAATAGCAAACACAGATGATGGTAATTAATAGGACACAGGTGATACAGATAAACTAATGATGGTAGCCAGTCTAGTGGCGGGAAACTGAACAAAGAAACATGTGACAAATGACAACTAACTGAAAAGTCCATGAACACAGTGGTGACACACACATTTATTATGTAAACATATAGTATAATCAATCGTTGCCCAGCACTATTTTAAAGTTCATTTCCAATGAGTAAAACCGGCCTGCAAACACACATTAGTGGCAGTAACTGAAGCGTCCAATTAAAACAGGTCCATGTGATGCTTTACCAACCTCTAACATCAGCGCACTGTGTCTGACAAACACATTCTCTCCTTTAATGCGCCTTATGAAACTGGGCTGAAGGGAAACAGATTCATTCATTCATTACAGCCACAACCCATCTAACAGGGAATGTTCGTGAAGAACATGTATGTTAAAATACAATGTTCTTTAATTAACATCTATAAAACTTAATCAATATTCTCATAACATTTTCAGATCATGCTTATAATATTGCTTAAATGTTCTCATAATGCTGACAGAAATGTCCTTAGCGCAACATTTTCGGAATGTCCTTATGATGTCATTCTTGGAATGTTACAAATAAACGTTCATGTTACATTGAGGGAGAATGTTGTACTAACATTATTGGAAGCTTTTGAAATAACGTTCTAATCGTGACGTAAGAATGTTTAGATATCTGTACAGGAAAATAAGACAAAACACTGAGGAAGATCAGCACTTTTTGCAGTGATATACACTATATAATGACAGGTACTGTAAAATCTAATTTCAGGACTTTCAAGCACTAGTTTTAAGGACTAAGGACTACCTTACAGAGATGAGATGCCATTTATCAAACAATATCTTTCTTTATTATCTTTTAAATTCTAAAAAAAGGTAAATAGATTTAGGTAAATAAAATTAAACTAAAATGGTACAAATAAAGTGCAGGAGATGCAATGACTAGTAACTTTAACCATTGAAAGGATTCTATGACAAAGATATCGCTTTCCTTATACAAACTGATTTTTTCTTCCATGAATATATGATTGACCTGAACAATAAAAGCTGTATCATAAACTTGGATATTAATATGAGCAATATCACACTCATAGCCATGCAAAATGCCTCTATATCTATATACTTGTACTGTCTTTCAATAATTCAAGCACCTTTCAAGTACTTCTTCATAAAAATGGCTGTTTTCAAGGGGTTTCCAGGACTTAAATTTCAAAAAGTCAAATTCAAGTACGAACCCTGATAATGAGAATATCTAGAAATACTAGATCAGTACTGGATCGACCAATCAGAACCACACTTATAAAAATCTGCAGTAGGATTTACTTTGAAACAATTTTCACAAATAATGACAAAGAAACCGCAAGTAACACATTGAATTAAACTAGAGGAAAACTGAAATAGTTTGTTCTTGACTTTTTCGCAATGTATATGTTTTAATATTTAGATTGTCAAATCTTACCAGTGTCTTCGCTTCAGATTCGTCCTCCTGATCCGACTGCACAAAAGACACAAAACGTGATATTATAACATAACGAAAACACATTAGAGAAAGAGACGGTTTGGGAGTCAAACTCATTAACATCACAGGCTTAATGTTTCCATCTCTAGAAGAACAATTATGATTATTGGCCATTATCAGATTAAAGTTTAATAAGAACATCAACAACCCTGCCGTATCTTAATTAGCAATCTAATTACAGCAATCTTTCATTGCATTCTTGTTTTTCGGCCATGATTCAGTCTGACGTCAGCGATCACATTTGTCATTATTAATATGTGCTTTCATATTAATCCTGCTCTCTAGTATCAAATATCAACCGTTTTAATAACATCCAGGTGAAGTTATGAACAAATGTTCTTCCAGTAACGTTTGTTCAGTTATCTGATCTTAAATAATGTTCTTGCACAAAAACATTATTTATACATCGTTCATGGAATGTTTTTTTTTCTGTTGGACATTTTTTAAATGTAACAACTTGTTTCAGAGAACTTTCAAAAGTAACATTCCATAATGTTTGAAGAATGATGCAATGGAATGTTTCCT
>JAPDVR010000023.1:1109086-1179086 GCA_026230005.1 Gila orcuttii | reverse complement strand
TCTTACCTCTCCTTTAGCTGGAGAAAAGCAGTGAAAGAATCGTCCTATCAACTAGATCATCAGTAAGAGGGGAAGAAGAGAAGAGCGGCTGATCTAACCGGACGTCAGCTGTCTGTCTGTTTAATAATCACTATGATCATGAAGATTTTAATCATGTTTAATAATGATGGATGATATGAAGCATCATCATCTGGGTATGAATATCGGCAGAAGAGCTTCAGGACTGCAAACGAAACGAACATTTAAAAAAACACGCGTGTTCAAACAGCCTCAACGAGGAAATAAACAGATGCTTTATCAGCGAAATCAAAGTATAATCACATAATCCACAGTAAATTGATGCTAAAACTATTTTAATGCATCATCTGATCTGTGAAATTTTACATGTAAGTTCATATTTTTCCAATAATTGTAATGAAATATGGGTAACGCTATATGATAAGGTTGCATCTGTTAACATTAGTTAACTAACAAGAACCAACAATACTTTTATTATGTAAACACAAAACTTTTATTAAGCGATTAATCGTTGCCCAGCACTAAAATATATATATATATATATATATAAACTACTGAAGGTTTCAAAGAAAACGACCAATTCTGCAAATATTCAGAATAGATTCTTAAGCGTTTATAAATAATCCTCAACTATCTTGACATTATGATCTATCTGTCATGTGTGGTTGTCAATATCTGGTTTGTGTCGATTGTGACCCAGAACGACCCAGCCTGGGTCAGAGTCACACTGAACATCTGACAGATCGACCGACACCAGAAACAATGACAACGATAAACACTGAACACAAAACACTGAATCATTCAGTTTGAAAGGGTGTGTGTATGTGTGTGTGTGTGTATGTGTGAGTGTGTGTGTGTGCGAGTGAGTGTGTGTATGTGCGAGCGAGTTAGTGTGTGTGTGCGTATGTGTGTGTGTGTGAGTGTGTGAGAGAGAGAGAGTGTGTGTGTGTGTGTGTGAGTGTGTGAGAGAGAGAGAGTGTGTGTGTGTGTGTGCGTATGTGTGTGTGTGTGAGTGTGTGAGAGAGAGAGTATGTGTGTGTGTGTGTGTGTGTATGTGTGTGTGTGTGTGTGTGTGTGTGTGTGTGTGTGTGTGTGTGTGTGTGTGTGTGTGTGTGTGTGTATTTTCCACGTGTACCTTTGCATGATGAAGGTCGACTCCATACATAGACAGTTTCTTTACATTCTCCAGAAAATGCATCTCAGCTTCGGCCGGCGTCATTCCTCTGAGAGACACACAAACACAATTGCACTGCATCATGGGAAACATGTGCACTGAAATCATATATCAGCACAATTAAGCTTAAAATCATTTACAAGGCGTTTAACTTCCAAACCCTAACCGTGACTATTAGGCATCAGGATTTGAAGTTATTAACACTGAAGTCAAACATGTTTTTCTGCAGAAAATTGATTGACTGTTATTGAACTGAAACTATATCAATAGAAACATCCAGTTTTTTTACTTAAAAATTATTGGTTATGTGAACGTTAAGGAAACATTCCAATTCCATTGTATCATTCTTCAAACATTATGTGAACGTTACTTTTTGAATGTTTCCGAATCAAGTATACTTAAACTTTTTGAGTAATATTCAGAAAAAAACATTGCATGAATGATGTATAAATAACGTTTTGAGAACATTATTAAAGACCAGATAATGTTGAATGAACGTTTAATTAACGTTACTGGAAGAACGTTTGTTCATAACTGTGAGAAAGTTCGAATGTTTGAGTCCGTGGGTATCTTGAGTGTGTGTGTGTGTGTGTGTGTGTGTGTATGTGTGTGTGTGTGTGCGAGTGAGTGTGAGTGTATGTGTGTGTGAGTGTGAGTGTGTGTTTGTGTGCGAGTGAGTGAGTGTGTGTGAGTGTGTGTGATGGGTAGGTTTAGAGATAGGGGCAGTGTGTGTGTGTGAGTGTGTGTGTCTGTGTGTGTGTGTGTGCGAGTGAGTGTGTGTGAGTGTGTGAGTGTGTGTGTGAGTGTGTGTGAGTGTGTGTGTGTGTGTGTGTGTGTGTGTGTGTGTGTGTGTGTGTGTGCGAGTGAGTGTGTGTGAGTGTGTGTGTGTGTGTGTGTGTGTGTGTGTGTGTGTGCGAGTGAGTGTGTGTGAGTGTGTGTGAGTGTGTGTGTGTGTGTGTGTGTGCGAGTGAGTGTGTGTGAGTGTGTGTGTGAGTGTGTGTGTGTGTGTGCGAGTGAGTGTGTGTGAGTGTGTGTGTGAGTGTGTGTGTGTGTGAGTGTGAGAGTGAGTGTGTGTGTGTGCGAGTGAGTGTGTGTGTGTGTGCGAGTGAGTGTGTGTGAGTGTGTGTGTGAGTGTGAGAGTGAGTGTGTGTGTGTGTGTGTGTGTGTGTGTGTGTGTGAGTGTGAGAGTGAGTGTGTGTGTGTGCGAGTGAGTGTGTGTGTGTGCGAGTGAGTGTGTGTGAGTGTGAGAGTGAGTGTGTGTGTGTGTGTGTGTGTGTGTGTGTGCGAGTGAGTGTGTGTGAGTGTGTGTGTGAGTGTGAGAGTGAGTGTGTGTGAGTGTGTGTGTGAGTGTGAGAGTGAGTGTGTGTGTGTGCGAGTGAGTGTGTGTGAGTGTGTGTGTGAGTGTGAGAGAGTGTGTGTGTGTGTGTTTGTTTTTGTGATTTGTGAGGACACAAATGTGTATAATGCCATGGGTATTACACTGGTATTACAACTTGAACGTGATTTATGAGGACATTTCATGAGTCCTCATATTTCAAATGGCTTTAAAAACATACTAAGCAGTGTTTTATTAAAAATGTAAAAATGCAGAATGTCTCCTGTGATGGGTAGGTTTAGGGATGGGGCAGTGTGTGTGTGTGTTAGTGTGTGATGGGTAGGTTTAGGGATAGGGGCAGTGTGTGTGTTTGTGTGTGTGTGAGTGTGTGTGTCTGTGTGTGAGTGTGTGTGTGTGATGGGTAGGTTTAGGGATAGGGGCAGTGTGTGTGTGTGTGTGTGTGTGTGTGTGTGTGTGTGTGTGTGTGAGTGTGTGTGTGTCTGTGTGTGAGTGTGTGTGTGTGATGGGTAGGTTTAGAGATAGGGGCAGTGTGTGTGAGTGTGTGTGTCTGTGTGTGTGTGTGTGTGATGGGTAGATTTAGGGATAGGGGCAGTGTGTGTGTGTGTGTGTGTGTGTGTGTGATGGGTAGGTTTAGGGATAGGGGCAGTGTGTGTGTGTGTGTGATGGGTAGGTTTAGGGATAGGGGCAGTGTGTGTGTGTGTGTGATGGGTAGGTTTAGGGATAGGGGCAGTGTGTGTGTGTGTGTGTGATGGGTAGGTTTAGGGATAGGGGCAGTGTGTGTGTGTGTGTGATGGGTAGGTTTAGGGATAGGGGCAGTGTGTGTGTGTGTGTGATGGGTAGGTTTAGGGATAGGGGCAGTGTGTGTGTGTGATGGGTAGGTTTAGGGATAGGGGCAGTGTGTGTGTGTGTGTGATGGGTAGGTTTAGGGATAGGGGCAGTGTGTGTGTGTGTGTGATGGGTAGGTTTAGGGATAGGGGCAGTGTGTGTGTGTGTGTGTGTGTGTGTGTGTGATGGGTAGGTTTAGGGATAGGGGCAGTGTGTGTGTGTGTGATGGGTAGGTTTAGGGATAGGGGCAGTGTGTGTGTGTGTGATGGGTAGGTTTAGGGATAGGGGCAGTGTGTGTGAGTGTGTGTGTGTGTCTGTGTGTGTGTGTGTGTGTGTGTGTGATGGGTAGGTTTAGAGATAGGGGCAGTGTGTGTGAGTGTGTGTGTCTGTGTGTGTGTGTGTGTGTGTGATGGGTAGGTTTAGGGATAGGGGCAGTGTGTGTGTGTGTGTGTGTGTGTGTGTGTGTGTGTGTGTGTGTGTGTGTGTGTGATGGGTAGGTTTAGGGATAGGGGCAGTGTGTGTGTGTGATGGGTAGGTTTAGGGATAGGGGCAGTGTGTGTGAGTGTGTGTGTGTGTGTGTGTGTGTGATGGGTAGGTTTAGGGATAGGGGCAGTGTGTGTGTGTGTGTGTGATGGGTACGTTTAGGGATAGGGGCAGTGTGTGTTTGTGTGTGTGTGATGGGTAGGTTTAGGGATAGGGGCAGTGTGTGTGTGTGTGTGATGGGTAGGTTTAGGGATAGGGGCAGTGTGTATGAGTGTGTGTGTCTGTGTGTGTGTGTGTGTGATGGGTAGGTTTAGAGATAGGGGCAGTGTGTGTGAGTGTGTGTGTCTGTGTGTGTGTGTGTGTGTGTGTGATGGGTAGGTTTAGGGATAGGGGCAGTGTGTGTGTGTGTGTGATGGGTAGGTTTAGGGATAGGGGCAGTGTGTGTGTGTGTGATGGGTAGGTTTAGGGATAGGGGCAGTGTGTGTGTGTGTGTGTGATGGGTAGGTTTAGGGATAGGGGCAGTGTGTGTGTGTGTGTGTGTGTGATGGGTAGGTTTAGGGATAGGGGCAGTGTGTGTGTGTGTGTGTGATGGGTAGGTTTAGGGATAGGGGCAGTGTGTGTGTGTGTGTGTGATGGGTAGGTTTAGGGATAGGGGCAGTGTGTGTGTGTGTGTGATGGGTAGGTTTAGGGATAGGGGCAGTGTGTGTGTGTGTGTGTGATGGGTAGGTTTAGGGATAGGGGCAGTGTGTGTGTGTGTGTGTGTGTGTGTGTGTGATGGGTAGGTTTAGGGATAGGGGCAGTGTGTGTGTGTGTGTGTGTGATGGGTAGGTTTAGGGATAGGGGCAGTGTGTGTGTGTGTGTGATGGGTAGGTTTAGGGATGGGGCAGTGTGTGTGTGTGTGTGTGTGTGTGTGATGGGTAGGTTTAGGGATAGGGGCAGTGTGTGTGTGTGATGGGTAGGTTTAGGGATAGGGGCAGTGTGTGTGTGTGTGTGATGGGTAGGTTTAGGGATAGGGGCAGTGTGTGTGTGTGTGTGATGGGTAGGTTTAGGGATGGGGCAGTGTGTGTGTGTGTGTGTGTGATGGGTAGGTTTAGGGATAGGGGCAGTGTGTGTGTGTGTGTGATGGGTAGGTTTAGGGATAGGGGCAGTGTGTGTGTGTGATGGGTAGGTTTAGGGATAGGGGCAGTGTGTGTGTGTGTGTGTGTGTGATGGGTAGGTTTAGGGATAGGGGCAGTGTGTGTGTGTGTGTGTGATGGGTAGGTTTAGGGATAGGGGCAGTGTGTGTGTGTGTGTGTGATGGGTAGGTTTAGGGATAGGGGCAGTGTGTGTGAGTGTGTGTGTGTGTCTGTGTGTGTGTGTGATGGGTAGGTTTAGGGATAGGGGCAGTGTGTGTGTGTGTGTGATGGGTAGGTTTAGGGATAGGGGCAGTGTGTGTGTGTGTGTGTGATGGGTAGGTTTAGGGATAGGGGCAGTGTGTGTGAGTGTGTGTGTGTGTCAGTGTGTGTGTGTGATGGGTAGGTTTAGGGATAGGGGCAGTGTGTGTGTGTGTGTGTGTGATGGGTAGGTTTAGGGATAGGGGCAGTGTGTGTGTGTGTGTGTGTGATGGGTAGGTTTAGGGATAGGGGCAGTGTGTGTGTGTGTGTGTGTCAGTGTGTGTGTGTGATGGGTAGGTTTAGGGATAGGGGCAGTGTGTGTGTGTGTGTGTGTGATGGGTAGGTTTAGGGATAGGGGCAGTGTGTGTGTGTGTGTGTGTGATGGGTAGGTTTAGGGATAGGGGCAGTGTAAGGGCATAAAATATACAGTTTGTCCAGTATAAAAACCATTACGCCTATGGAATGTCCTCATAAATCACAAAAACAAAGCTGTGTGTGTGTGTGTGTGTGTGTGTGTGTGTGTGTGTGTGTGTGTGTGTGTGTGTGTGTGTGAAGCAGAGGACGGGATTCACTTGTAGTTCTTGTGCAGGTCCATGATCTTCTCCTCCATCTCTTTGGTCTGATGAGGCGCGAAGCGAAACTCGCTGACGTACTCGTAGCCGTACTCGTCCGGGTCGTGATCGCCCAGCTCCGACTGAACCGTGTACGAGCCCAGGACCGTGTGTGTGGCGAACGAACACGGCAAGCGACCCGAGATGATGTCATCCCTCAGCTGTAAACACAGGTAATACCTGACGGACACAAACTTGCATTATTCATTTATTATTTTCTATTACATTCTCTGCCGTTCAATACTTTTGAATCGTAAGATTATTAATGTGTTTTTTTTTTTTTTTAAAGAAGTCTCTTCTGCTCACCAAGGCTGCATTTATTTGATTAAAATACAAAAAAAAACTGTAATATTGTTTAATATTATGACAATTTAAAATAACTGTTTTCTATTTTAATATTTTAAAGTGTAATTTATTCCTGTGATCAAAGCTGAATTTTCAGCATCATTACTCCAGTCTTCAGTGTCACATGATCCTTCAGAAATCACTATAATATGATGATTTGATGCTCAAGAAACATTTATGATTATTATCAGTGTTGAAAACAGTTTTTTTCAGGATTCTTTGATGAATAGAAAGTCCAAAAGAACAGCATTTATTTGAAATAGAATCTTTTGTAACATTTTAAATGTCTTTACTGTCACTTTTAATCAGTTTAATTCATTCTTAATTAATATATTGATTAGTATTGATTTATTTTATTTCTTTCCCCCAAAAAATAAAATAAATAATTCTTACTGACCCCAAACTTTTGAACGGTAAGTGTTTAATGTTAAAAAGCTTTATATTTCAGATAAATGCTTTTCTTTTTGAACTTTCTATTCATCAGAGAATCCTGAAATAAAAATGTAAATAACTGTTTTCAACATTGATAATAATCATAAATGTTTCTTGAGCATCAAATCATCATATTATACTGATTTCTGAAGGATCATGTGACACTGAAAATTCTGAAAATTCAGCTTTGATCACAGGAATAAATTGACCCTTCGCTAAGCCACGCCCGAAAACCGCCACTGGCCAATCGTGTCTTAGCAACCGTAACTAGGCGCGGGAGGTCTGGCAAGCTTTCGAGCGAGGGAAACATGCCGAAGCGTTGTGCGTATGGATTGTGTAAATCTGATACCCGGTATCCTAAAAGTTTGGACGGGGAGTGGAATTTTTTTCCTTCCTGAAAATCTAAAAGCCGAGGGGAGAAATGATGTGCGTGGATCAGCAGTGTGAGAGCCCATTCACTACTACATGTGACAGGATTAACATAAACACATATTGCTTGGAAGTTGGGAATAATGACGGTTCTTTGTTCATAATGCACGTTTTAACATAAAATAAGACGTTTAAAGACAAGACGGAGGCTCGCAGACATACTTTAAAATATATTTCAGCATTTTGTTAATCGACGGCCTACTACCCCGACTGAGTAACTTTAACCCAATCCGATCGCGGCTCTCCCGGTGTTAGTGTTATTCCACAAGATTTATGGAAAAACTGTTTGATTTATAATTATTAGATTAGTTTCACATTTCACTTACCCTGCTGTGCACGAACATAACTGTTCCTCAGTGTGTGTGTTTCCCATGTGAATGATCAGCGTATGAGGCGCTGCTGCTGCGACTATAGGCTTTAGCTTCAATTTTTATTCAATTATTCTCTAATTGGTTGCGTATTATGTCGTGGATATATCCCTCGAATGCACACTGCAGTCCCTTTAGTCTTGCTCTCTCAGATATTTCACATGTTCGCCAAAAATTACTAATTATCTCATTGGGAATGTCTGACACCGGTGCATACACACTGTAATAGACGTGCTAGACGCAAAAGCTTGACAGGCGTAGCAACAGTAACTAAGGAGGGCGGGGCTTAGCGAAGGGTCAATTACACTTTACTATATATCCATATAGAAAACAACTGATTTACATTGGAATAATATTTCACATTTTTACTGTATTTTGATCAAATAAATGCAGAAGAGAATTCTTTTAAAAACAAAAAATCGTATCGATCCAAAACTCTTGACTGGTAGCGTGTGTGTATAGATCTGAGTGTGAATGAGTCGGACCTGGTGATGTCTTCAGAAAGCAGCGCCGGTTCAGGAGGATAAAACTTCACGTTGAATGAGAAATTCCAGGTGACACCTGAAGAGAAAAGCCCATCGAGCTCAAACGCAGCACATGAAGACAGAACACATGTTTATATCGAGTATTTCACCTCTGATCTGCTTCTTCATGTCTTTGGAAGGATCCAGCCAGTTCTGAAATGAATCGTTCAGATGAATCACGACTCACTGAATCAGTGTTCAAAGCTTCACTGCATCTGTGTGAATCTAAATGTTACCTTTTGATTCTCCACATCACGGAAAGTGATTCCGAAGTAATCTTTCTCCAGGAGATTTAGATGTTCACAGACTTTATCAAACAGGACCTGACCTTTATCACGCTTCTGTAGAAAGAGAAACAACATTAAACAGAATAAAGGGGCGGGGCCTGGTTGAGTTGGTTACATAGATATAAACACTAGATGTCGCCTTGGGGTTCTAAGCATGCGTCAAAACTGCCGCCATCTTGGAACAGGGGTCTTGTCATAGGAAGTAGCTAGATAACGCTGAATTCATGGATGATCTCGACTTTTGTGCTGCGTATGGATATTTAAAATCTAAAAACGAAATCTAAAAATTAGACAGCAAGGGATTACATTTCACAAGAACATGAAATTTTGTAAATGTTTTTAATTTTCTCTGGACTCAATGATAAATATACGTCTGACAGTTGGAACGAACCAAAAAAACTAGAAAATCGCATTCATGATGATTTATGGTGATTTTATTTCCGTTGACCTTTTCCAACATTGAGGCTGATGCATTAAAGAGGAGGGGCCCCTGTTCCATGATGGCGGCTCTACTGATGCATTCATTCCAATGAACTGCCGTAGCCAAGGCCACATCTAGTGTATATATCTTGCAGGTGTGTGTGTGAGTGTGTGTATGAGTCTCACCTCCACCACGCAGGTGTGTGTGAGTGTGTGTGTATGAGTCTCACCTCCACCACGCAGGTGTGTGTGTGAGTGTGTGTGTATTAGTCTCACCTCCACCACGCAGGTGTGTGTGTGAGTGTGTGTGTGTGAGCCTGACCTCCACCACGCAGGTGTGTGTGTGAGTGTGTGTGTATGAGTCTCACCTCCACCACGCAGGTGTGTGTGTGAGTGTGTGTGTATGAGTCTCACCTCCACCACGCAGGTGTGTGTGAGTGTGTGTGTATTAGTCTCACCTCCACCACGCAGGTGTGTGTGTGAGTGTGTGTGTGTGTGTGTGTGAGCCTCACCTCCACCACGCAGGTGTGTGTGTGAGTGTGTGTGTGAGCCTCACCTCCACCACGCAGGTGTGTGTGAGTGTGTGTGAGCCTCACCTCCACCACGCAGGTGTGTGTGTGAGTGTGTGTGTGTGAGCCTCACCTCCACCACGCAGGTGTGTGTGAGTGTGTGTGTATTAGTCTCACCTCCACCACGCAGGTGTGTGTGTGAGTGTGTGTGTGTGAGCCTCACCTCCACCACGCAGGTGTGTGTGTGAGTGTGTGTGTGTGAGCCTCACCTCCACCACGCAGGTGTGTGTGAGTGTGTGTGTATTAGTCTCACCTCCACCACGCAAGTGTGTGTGAGTGTGTGTGTGTGAGCCTCACCTCCACCACGCAGGTGTGTGTGTGAGTGTGTGTGTGTGAGCCTCACCTCCACCACGCAGGTGTGTGTGTGAGTGTGTGTGTGTGTGTGTGTGTGTGTGAGCCTCACCTCCACCACGCAGGTGTGTGTGTGAGTGTGTGTGAGTGTGTGTGTGTGAGCCTCACCTCCACCACGCAGGTGTGTGTGTGTGTGTGTGTGTGTGTGTGTGTGTGTGTGTGAGCCTCACCTCCACCACGCAGGTGTGTGTGTGAGTGTGTGTGTGTGAGCCTCACCTCCACCACGCAGGTGTGTGTGTGTGTGTGAGTGTGTGTGTGTGTGTGTGTGAGCCTCACCTCCACCACGCAGGTGTGTGTGTGAGTGTGTGTGTGTGAGCCTCACCTCCACCACGCAGGTGTGTGTGTGTGTGTGTGAGTGTGTGTGTGTGTGTGTGTGAGCCTCACCTCCACCACGCAGGTGTGTGTGTGAGTGTGTGTGTGTGAGCCTCACCTCCACCACGCAGGTGTGTGTGTGTGTGAGTGTGTGTGTGTGTGTGTGTGAGCCTCACCTCCACCACGCAGGTGTGTGTGTGTGTGTGAGTGTGTGTGTGTGAGCCTCACCTCCACCACGCAGGTGTGTGTGTGTGTGAGTGTGTGTGTGTGTGTGTGTGAGCCTCACCTCCACCACGCAGGTGTGTGTGTGTGTGTGAGTGTGTGTGTGTGTGTGTGTGTGAGCCTCACCTCCACCACGCAGGTGTGTGTGTGAGTGTGTGTGTGTGTGTGAGTGTGTGTGTGTGAGCCTCACCTCCACCACGCAGGTGTGTGTGTGTGTGTGTGTGTGTGTGTGTGTGAGCCTCACCTCCACCACGCAGGTGTGTGTGTGTGTGAGTGTGTGTGTGTGTGTGTGTGAGCCTCACCTCCACCACGCAGGTGTGTGTGTGTGTGTGAGTGTGTGTGTGTGAGCCTCACCTCCACCACGCAGGTGTGTGTGTGTGTGTGAGTGTGTGTGTGTGTGTGTGTGAGCCTCACCTCCACCACGCAGGTGTAGTCGGAGCCGTCAAGCAGTGAGATCTTGCACTGCATGTTCTTGGGTTTCTTGATCACTTTCACAGGAGATCGGGTGAGTTTGCTGGAGGAGGACCAGTGGGAGGAGCCGTCGTCCTCAGCCGGCTGCTGATTGGCTTTCCCCTGCGGGACTCCGCCCACCTCACGCTCCCCGGCCTGACGTCACAGAGAAACACACACAATCAGACACTGACACCTGTGAGTGTGTGTGTCTGTGTGTATGCTGGTATGACCTACATTGTGTTGTCCTTATATTGTGGTGTGTATTCAGGTTTCAGACATATATTTCAGATGTTTCAGATCCTATATTATGAGGAACTGGTGATCCTTGTAATTCAAAACTCTAAATAAACATACTAAATGATTTTTTATTAAAAATGTAAAAATACAAAAAATTCTCTGTGATAGGTAGGTTTAGGGTTATGGGATAGAAAATGTTATTACCTCAGTAAAAAACATTACGCGTATGGAATGACTTCATAATGATAGGAATGCCTGTGTGTGTGTGTGTGTGTGTGTGTGTGTGTGTGTGTGTGTGTGTGTGTGTGTGCGTGTGTGTGTGTGTGTCTGTGTGTGTGTGAGTGTAAGTGTAAGTGAGAGAGAGAGATAAGTGTGAGTATGTGTGTGTATGTGTGTGTGTGTGTGTGAGAGAGAGAATGTGTGAGAGAGTGTTTCATAATGTCAAACTCTTTTTTTTATTTGAAAAATGATTATATCAGAAAATAAATGGCAATTGAATTTAATAGTTTGGCCTGTTGTTAATCTTGAACTTTTAGCAAAAATAAAAACAATGAGATGTATACTGTAACGTTACCGTGACAATCAGAAGATGTACCTGTTGTTTCCTGACAGGTGTGCTGTGGGCGTCGGCCGGGGGAAGCTGGTTGTCGAGGGGCGTGGCCGAAGGGGGCGGAGCTAACGGGGGCGGAGCCACACTGGCCTCCTGCTGCTCTGCTTTACTCTCCGGTTCTGTCGTCATTTCAGATCAAGCTGTGATCAGAGCAGAAACAAACACTGAACACCTGAACATGATACTGAGATCACAGCAAATTAACTATTCCTTTAAACACAACAACCCAGCATCTCCAGCTGACCTTTGACCTCAATGTCAAGCTCTGATGTTTTAAAGTGAACTTTACTTTGAGTAAATATTAACGTGACTCTGCTCACAGACGATCAGATTAGATGAATTTAACATTCATAATCCATTTCCCACTGATTCCTGTTCATGTGATCATGACGAATGATGCACAGGATCGTGAATATTAATGTTTACTTTGTCTTTCCTCTGTAGGAAATTAACATTGATCTGCACAGACGCTTCTGCGGATCTTTGGATCAAAGGCATTATGGGAACAGCATTAAGATGCAGACAAAAACTGATTTATGGGTTAACAAATGCATCTGTGTATCCTGCAAACAGACAGAGAACTCTGGGATAGATCCAGAGAGCAGAAGAAGATCAAATGAAGGAAAGGTGAGAGAATCCCGTCGGATTAGGAAGATGAAAGCTCGTCATCACATCAAACAGTGCAAACAGGAAGCAGTCGCGATGCGTTTCCTGTCCTTCATTAGAATGAGTCTTTCATTTCTGTAGAGGAGGACAAATATAGACTCTGCCACTGTGGGACTCGAGTGTTTGACTGTGTGTGTGTGTGCGTGTGTTCTGAGATCATCCTGCGTGAACTGAATGAAGAATCAGTGTTTAACTCCTGAAACAGGAAGATGCTCATCAGACACTCGATTGCTGTCGTCAGATGCTGGACTTGATCTTCTGAAGTGAGCGTGAGGTGTTTAACTGTGCTGGGGGTGTAAGGGTGGTTGCTAGGGTGTTGCTATGCAACTAAAATAGCTTCTTTTTGGTGTGTTTATAGATGGAGGCCATGGTGTTGCTATTCAGCTGCTAAAGTGTTCTGAGTGGTTGCTAGGGTGTTGCTATGTAGTTGCTGAGGTGTTTTAAGTGGCATTTAATGCGTTTAATGCAGGGGGGTGTTGCTATGCAGTTGCTAAGATATTGAGTGGATGCTATGGTGTTGCTATGCAATTGCTGAGGTGTATTTAGTGGTGTAACTAGGTGGATGCCAGGATGTTGTTGGTGTTCCGAGTGTTTTTTCAGCTTGTTACAAAGTGGTTGCTAGGGTGTTGCTATGCAGTTGCTAAAGTGTGCTTTGAGTGATATTTAGTGTGCTTCTATGTTTTGAGTGGTTTTTAGTGTGTTCCTAGGTGGATGTCAGGGTGTTGCTATGCAGTTGCTAAGGTATTCTGAGTGGTTTTATAGTTGCTTGTGTGTTGCTATGCAGTTGTGGTTTTTAGTGTGTTCCTAGGTGGATGCCAGGGTGTTGCTATGCCATTTCAAAGGTGATATGAGTAGTTTTATTGTGTTACTAGGGTGTTGCCATGCAGCTGCTAAGGTGTTCTGAGTGGTTTTACTGTGTTACTAGGGTGTTGCTATGCACCTGCTAAGGTGTTCTGAGTGGTTTTATTGTGTTACTAGGGTGTTGCTATGCACCTGCTAAGGTGTTCTGAGTGGTTTTATTGTGTTACTAGGGTGTTGCTATGCACCTGCTAAGGTGTTCTGAGTGGTTTTATTGTGTTACTAGGGTGTTGCTATGCACCTGCTAAGGTGTTCTGAGTGGTTTTATTGTGTTACTAGGGTGTTGCTATGCACCTGCTAAGGTGTTCTGAGTGGTTTTATTGTGTTACTAGGGTGTTGCTATGCACCTGCTAAGGTGTTCTGAGTGGTTTTATTGTGTTACTAGGGTGTTGCTATGCAGCTGCTAAGGTGTTCTGGGTGGTTTTAGTGTGTTGCTGATTGTTGAGAATCAAGTATCGTGAAATTAGCAGTGAAATGTTTGAAAATGACTGCAAGAGAACAAAAAATTGAGAAGTGAGATCACTTTAAAATCTTAATTGTTTCTCCAAGACATCATTGAGATTGAGAGCAAATGGAGACAGGCTGAATTATCCTCAAAACTGCAGTAATTTCACACGTCTCCTCAAATCTGCAATAAATAGTCAGAGATCTTAATATGAACTCAAGCATTTCTCATTTTACAGCGCTAGACTCTTACTGGATGACAACTAGTGACTCGTGTGTTTCTGTTTTACTTCTCGTAAGGAAACAACATTGACTCAGTGTCCGCAGGAAGGAGACACGGTTCATCATTGGCGGACTGCTGGATCAATCAAATTAAACACAAACAAGTTTCTCACTTTTTTTGAGATGTCTAATAACTGACAATCTGCATGAGTGACAGCTGCCAATCAAACCCCTTTAATAATAGAGCCAGTCAGAGGACAAATATACCAGACACTCACATTTCAATCCTCCACATTCATCCACACGAGCAAACATGAGCGGGATGTTAATTTCCACACAGTTTACTTTATTTTGCTCTCCTCACTTACATAAATGAACTATAGTGTCCTGCACACACTAGTTAAAAAATATAAAAAATTATATCTGGTGTCTGTCTGAATAATTTTTGGTTTGACTGTATAAGCTTTCTATCATATTTGGGGAACCTTGCTCTAACCATAACACGACAAAACCAACACAAGACTGCATAATAAAAAATGCAATATTTCATATTTTTATAGTATTACTACCATGAAAACATACCATAGAAAATATATAAATAAATAATAATGCATGAATACAGCATCGGATTATAGTTATTATTACCCTCAGATTCAACCCTTAATGGTTTGTTGTGGTTTCTGGTTTGGATTTAGTCTGTTAGTCCTTGAGATGTGTCTTTGTCTCTCTGCAAAGGACACGCCGGAGGCTCTCAGCCAATCAGATGCTCCGATACAGCCATGTGTCTTTAAGAGCTCACAACGCTTTCACACACAGACGTCACCTAAACCCTCCGCTCCTCTCTGTGATCTGGAACACACCGGCGACTAATAAACCCAGCGCTGACGCAGCAGTGAAATCCCCCTCATGCATTATTCATGAGTCCAGTATTCATCACCGCAGCCAAGAATAACTCTGAAGTTTATTATTGTGTTCTGATAGACAATCAGTTATTATCAAAAATAATAATAATGTAACCGCACATTATCTGCTTATTGAGATTTGTTTGAATCACACAAAGACAAAATCATAGCTTTCAGAGATGATCAAGTAAGTGAGTAATCAATAAATCAATCTCAAATCATTATTCTAATCTCATGACAATGAATTAAGTACATCTGATTCTCATTACTGTAAAGCCACAAAATATTATTTATAAAGTAATAAAAAATAAATAAATATTAAAAAATATCTATACATTTTGGCAGTATTTGTTGTACTGCCTTTAATGCATGTGAACATAAATAAAAAAAACATTGTATTACATTAACAAGAACATAATTTGAATCACCATTAATAATGACAATTATAAATGTAAAGTACATAAAACATCTAGATGTATCACAGTATGCGGTTGCTAGGGTGTTCTGAGTGGTTTTAGTGTGTTGCTAAGGTTTTCCTACGCAGTTGCTAAGGTGTTTGAGTAATTGTGTATGTTCCTAGGTGCTTGCAAGGGTGTTGCTATCCAGTTGCTAAAACATTCTGAGTGATTTTAGTGCGTTACTAGGTGGTTTCTAGGGTGTTGCTAAGCTGCTCTGATCAGTTTTAGTGTGTTCCTAGGTGGTTGCTAGGGTGTTGCTATGCAGTTGCTGAGATGTTCTGCAGGGTTTTTAGTTGGGTGTTCCTAGGTGATTTCTAGGGTGTTGCTATACAGTTGCTATGGTGTTCTGAGTGGTTTTTAGTGTGTAACTAGGTGGTTGTTATGCGGTTGCTAAGGCAATTGTTGCAGTTGCTTTTACTAGGGTGTTCATAGGTGGTTGCTAGTGTGTTGCTATGTTGCTGCTAGAATGTTCTGAGTCATTTTAGTGTGTTCTTAGGAGGTTGCTATAGTGTTGCTATGCAGTTGGTAAGGTGTTCGGCATTGATTTAAGTAGGGTGTTCCTAGGTGGTTGCTAGGGTGTTGTTAACGCAGTTGCTTTTAATGGAGTGTTCCTAGGTGGTTGCTAGGGTGTTGTTAATGCAGTTGCTTTTAGTGGGGTGTTCCTAGGTGGTTGCTAGGGTGTTGTTAACGCAGTTGCTTTTAGTAGGGTGTTCCTAGGTGGTTGCTAGGGTGTTGTTAACGCAGTTGCTTTTAGTGGGGTGTTCCTAGGTGGTTGCTTGGGTGTTGTTAATGCAGTTGCTTTTAGTGGGGTGTTCCTAGGTGGTTGCTAGGGTGTTGTTAATGCAGTTGCTTTTAGTGGGGTGTTCCTAGGTGGTTGCTAGGGTGTTGTTAACGCAGTTGCTTTTAGTAGGGTGTTCCTAGGTGGTTGCTAGGGTGTTGTTAACGCAGTTGCTTTTAGTGGGGTGTTCCTAGGTGATTGCTAGGGTGTTGCTATACAGTTGCTAAAGTGTTCTGAGTAATTTTTTGTGTTCCTAGGTGGTTGCTAGGGTGTTGCTATGTAGCTGCTAAGGTTTTCTGCATGGATTTTAGTAGGGTGTTCCTAGGTGATTGCTAGGGTGTTCTGAGTGGTTTTTAGTGTGTTACTAGGTGATTGTATAAACAATCTGAATCAGCATTGAGAAAAATGACAATTATAAATGTACATAAAAAGTCTAGATGCATTAAAGTAATGAGAATGAATAATGTAATGAATATAACGTCAAAATGCAAAATGAATAAATAATGGATACTCGTTTTTTCTTATGAAAAATAACCTTTTGAATTTGGGATGAAATATGTGAAATAATTCACCCTAATGTATAATGTCCTTTTGCTCTCAGAGATGTTCCTGAACACAGAACGGTCCGATAAGAGTGACGAGAACCAGAACAATCCCTGAATCTAGGCCGAGTCGAGCAGCGCTCTGAATTACAGTCAGAAATAGAAGCTGTTCTTCAGTCTGATCTCACGAGACGTCTGCTAAACGAAGGACAGACAAACATTCGTACGGCTGTCACTGTACGAGCTTCCTGAGATTGAAATCAAATACTCACACACACGCTTCATAAAGTCATACTGGAGGAACAATGAATATCAAATCCCACAAACTGACCTTTAGATCTGCAGCGTGTCTGTGCATGTTAAAATAATAAAAAACTATCAAATATTATCATTACGAGTGTGAGCTATAATCAATGCCAACACAATCATTATGTCTGCTTAACTGAATACATTACAGGTCAGCAGCCACCTTCAGTGAGTTTGATGAAAACAATACACATCAATCCACTGTAAATGAGTTATGATGCTGGTTATGACTAATAATGTCCTATTGATTATTAATAATAAGAGTAGATATTACACAGTTGTTGACTGTCAATGCTTTACTTTATACCATTATTTACACCGTGCATTTCTGCATAAATAAATAATTCACGTGAATATTAATCAATTCTATTCCCAAAAAAATCCTGAAGGAATGCAAGTGGAATTTCTATCATCAACTGTATTTTTCTGATCGTATTTGACCTGCTTGTGATGTTATGACATCAGAATTCCCTCAGGATTTTGGAAAATAAAGATCATTCCTGTCAGTGTATTTCTCACCTCGCACACACAAACACACACACACTGTAAGTTCTGCGGGCTTCATCGCGTCATCACGGCAGCGAGTGACGTCACGCCGGCAGTCCGCGTGCACGCGCAGGCCACACCCACCGCATTGCAGAACCACAAAAATGAAAACCGGTACCAGCGAAGTTCATAAACTCACATCATGTGACCTCGAAACCCGCAGATGCACAACGAAACACGATTGCATCACATACAATCATATAGACGAGAGCGCGCGCGAGGGATTCAATGACGGGCACGCGCTTGTGTGTCATGATGACTGTCAATCAAATTCCACAAAAATATAAAACTATTTCTATGAGTTCTGCTTAATGATTAAGGACACAAACACACATAAATGATGCAGCTGTGGTGTTACTCTCTATGCAGACACACACACACACACGAGACTGAAGGATGAACGGGTGTTTACCGGCTCTGATGATGATGCTGCTGATTCCCGGTGCGCGAGGCGACAGACTGACTGCACACACACACACACACACACAAACACACACACTCCCGTACTGCGCATCACACACTTAAACAGCTGTATTTGGGCATTAGAGTCCGATCCTCCTGTAGTAAATGCGTGTAAACTCACCCGTGTCGTGATGCTCCGGTCACTAGTGTCGGTCTGGTGTGTGTGTGTGTGTGTGTGTGTGTGTGTGTGTCGGTCGAGCTCAGAGCAGTGCAGAACACACAGGGTTAAACCAGTGTGCTGACTCATCACTAATATCGATAGCTCACTGTATTTATCACACACACAAACACACACACACACACTGAAATACACGAACATAAAAAAAAAAAATAAAAAAAATAATAAAAAAAATTATAGTAGGCTACAATAACATGTGTGTGATATCTTCAGGACATAACCTACTAGACGTAAAAAAAAACGTACAAAAATGGTATATCAAAATTAGGTGAAAAACAGTATGTGACAAAACAAAAGTAATAATGACAACATGGCGAATGTATTGCGTCCGGATTACATTCATACTACACACATTTACACTATAAAACACACGGTTAACGGTTACACTTTATTTTAAGTGGTCCTTTGTTACAGTGTAATTATACATTTAAGTACTGAGTAATATTAATTAACTACATGTACTTACAGTACTATAGGGTTTGAGTAGGATTAATGTTTGGTTGAGGGTTAGTTGCATGTAATTATGCATTATTTACTGTTATAACTATGGTAAGTGCATGTAACATACAGTATGTAACAAGGACACTTTAAAATAAAGTGTTACCGAACATACTTTTGCGATTTTGGACGCAACCAAAGCCAAAGTCGCATGAAATTAAATTTGCACTAGTCTTTTCTTTCCTATTGTTCCATATATCCGACTGAAACGCTTCAGGAACAAGAACAAATGTGGGCGGGGCTTGATTCTGTCTGTGGGAGTTGATTGGATGGTTGTGATTTGCTATTGGTGGATCTCATGTGAGTGACAGGTTGCCCTGCCCTCGTCACCAGAGAAGAGATAAAGAGAGGGAAAGATATTCTGATTCAAGATTACCAGCCACTAAATCCAATAATAGTAAAAAACCAAGATAACAACATAATTCAGCCTTGAAACATGTGTCATGTGACCATGTGTCACTTTAAACACACGGGTTTATCACAAGCTGTGATTTCTGCCATCTGCATCCGTCTGTGATCCTCAGAAGAGCGTTTAACACACACACACACACACACACACACACACACACATCAGACGTCTCCCTGCTGCTCCTTTAATGCTGTGCATGTAGATGAGTCCTGCCTTCCCATCATGCATCTGCACAAGGACACACACAGCATCAGTCCAACAGAGCAGAAGCGCATCACAGACGATGAGTTCAGGACAGCTGTCAATCACACGTCAAACGTTACTCTGATTGGCTGCTGTTGAGATTCGGCTTCATTAATGCATCTTCATTAGGGGTGTAACAATATATCACAATACAAAAATGCAAGGATATGTATTGTGTATAGTTCACCCAAAATAAAGCGTTTTAGTGTCAGTACTACATTAAACTACTATATATAATGTTGAATATAATGTATAATAATGGGAATATTTGTGGCTCCTGATAATGCCAAATATCTGATGTTACCAGTAAAAAGTGTTGTACATTATTTTAAATATATCTAGTCAGTGACAGAGATCAAGCATATTCATCTACAATAATTCAGTATTTTCATCTTCAGAATCATGAATATGTTTATTCTGGTGTCTCTATTGTCCTGTGCTTTGGGTTTCAGCACCAAGTCCAAGTCTATTCATTTACACACACAATGTAATATATCAAACTTAGCATTTTCATTTTTTCTCTTAACCTTTTATCATATGTCTTGAAGTATCGCAGTAATATGGTATCGTGAGTTCAGTATCGGGATAACACCAGAGAGAGTGTGAGAAGGGTGTGTGTGTGTGTGTGTGTGTGTGTAAACTCATTTGCTGCTCGGCTGGTTTGTGGATGTCAGGCGGGTCGATCGGTCTGTAATCGTGAGCGTCTCGAACTCTAGAGCTTCTAACAAACACAACACTGAGACACACCAGCTCTGTGAAGAAGAAGAGTAATGCTGAGAGATCTTCATCTGAGTCACAAACACAAGCTAACAGTCATTATCCCTGAGATTCTGTGTGATGATGATGATGCAGAAATTACACACAATCAAACATCAGGCAGAGCAGAAAAGAAGAGCACTAGAATAGAGTAAACATATTTAAATGAAAAACAAAAGCTCTTGCAGTGAGGGCTGGACAGGGGCTTGGGCCAGTACAATCACCTAGCAACACCCTAGCGACCATCTAGAAACCACTCAGAACCCCCTAGCAATGAGCCAGAACTCCATAGCAATGCCCTGTCAACCACCCAGAACACCATAGCAACACCCTGGCAACAACCTAGAAACCATTCAGAACAGCCTAGCAACCATCTAGAAACCACACAGTTTCAGAACTCATTCAGAACAAGGCAAGGCAATTTTATTTATATAGCACATTTCATACACTATGGTAATTCAAAGTGCTTTACACAGAAAGGCAATAAAATAATCACAAATAAAAGCAAGGAATATTAAAACAGTTATAAAAGGAATTTAAAGAGTAAAAATATGATACATAGATAAACTTCTCATCTGGCAAATCACAGGTTTATATTTTTCACGGCTCCCAGTTTTAGTCTGAGATTTTCCCATGTTGATTGTACTGTGTTTGTGGTGTTCTGTAGAACACCCTAGCAACCACTCAGAACACCCTAGCAATGAGCCAGAACTCCACAGCAATGCCCTAGCAACCACCCAGAACACCATAGCAACACCCTAGCAACCACTCAGAACACCCTAGCAATGAGCCATGATTCCATAGCAACGCCCTAGCAACCACCCAGAACACCCTAGCAACACCCTAGCAACCACCCAGAGGACTCCAGCAGTGCAGTGGTGAGTTTGCCACAGTAAAACACCAATCTAGTTGGTATCTGTTGCAGTGTACACACGATCAACTGGGTCAAAACATGAACAGTAGGTGTAAATGTGCTTATTACACACAGTGTGTTTGCAGACACAAGCGCTCGGATCAGATGTGATCCAGACGGATTACTGACGTGTTGCAAACGCTCTAATCTCTGGCTCGACTGTAAGCGCATCAGTGCGCGAGTGCATGCGTTCACAGACATGTGCTTCTGATCAAACCACTGATCATAAACAAACATTACACATCACGCCTGTCACATTAATGTAGAGTCCTTCACTGCACGGCATTCTGGGTACTGATGAGGTTACACACAGTATTCAACACAAGTTTAGTTGAATGACAGCATCTGTGACGAGTTCAACTCCTGTCAATCACTCCAAACTAATCAAGATCACAGGAACACATCAAAACCCAGAAGGAGATGTTTTGAAGAATGTTGAGGACAAACAACTTTGGACCCCATTGAGTTCCACTGTACGGAGACATTTCTCAAAATATCTTCTTTTGTGTTCGGAAGAATGAAAAGCAAACAGGCTTGAATCGACATGAGTAAATGATCATAGAATGGTCATTTTGGTGCCTGAAAGAGCACACAAAATAGTCTAATTATTATTTATAGTCAAATTTTTGTATTGTTTTTAAAATAGTATTGAGACGTAAAACATTTTAACATGGCAGATCAGTGTCAAATAATCACTTACTAACTTTACTTACTATTTCAGTAGTAACTAGTCACTAGTTCAGTAGTCTTAAAATATCTTGAATGTAACTCGACACCCTTGCCTCATTTAGTATTCGCGGTTCTATGAATATGCAAATGAGCCCCGCCTCCACTCACTCACTCACTCACTCAGAGATCCACTCGTTGACGATCACACGTTGATCTGATTGGTTACAAGGTAGTTTGTGACGTCAGAAACACCAGCGATTTCAAAGCGTGTTTTTGAGACTGTCTTTGGTTCACTGCAGTTTTAAGGAGAAAATACTCAGCAATGCTGTCGACTTATGAATTTACACATGATTTGTCTTAAAGCGTATTAAAAACACCACATAGACATATAAACAACATTAAAAGCTGGGTTTTCTCCACAGCTAAAGCTTCATATATCTGCTTATAAACAGGGAGGAACAGCTTTCCCTAAAGTCTTCCATTATAAGAGTATTACAGTGCATGACATTCATGTTTGTTTGTTTGTTTGTTTGTTTGTTTAGACTGAATGACGGTCAGAATGATTTCCAGGAGTAAACAGACTCGTGTCTCAGATACACAGATCTTAACGCTAGTGTTGAACCTGGAGTATCAGGAGGACGACACCACACACACATACACACACACACACACACACACACAGATAAATATATTATATATATTTATATTTATATATATATATATATATATATATATATATATATATATATATATATATATATAAAGATTTATGTTAACTGAAATAAAAAAGTTAACTAAAATAAAATGTAAAAAGTATTAAATTAAAATATTAAATGTTTGTATAAAAACATGTTTGTTAAAAAGTCAAATTAATTAAATATAAATAATATGTTTAACTAAATTATATTAAAACTTAAACAGTTTTAATATAATAAAACTTAAACAGTAAAACTTAAACAGTTTTAATATATGTATATATATATATATATATATATATATATATATATATAAATAAACAAAAAAACTAAATTGCTAAAAAAAAATTAACTAAAATTATTAAAATAAATTTACTTTGCAACAAATATATATATATATATATATATATATATATATATATATATATATATATATGTTGCAAAGTAAATACTTTGGAACAAATATATAAATATACACACACACACACACATTACTAAGCCTTCATTTTAATTTTAGTTAAAACTAATAAACTATTAAAAATGACAAAAACAAAATTACTGAAGGATTAACTCAAATTAAAATGAAGGCAGAAAATATAACAATAAAACCTAACTCAAAATATTACTAAATATTATATTATATTACTAACATTTCTGGGAAGTTCAGGAAGCTTCATCAATTCCAGCTTTAGTCATAAATCCAAAAAGATTAAGAATTAATTTGGAAAAGTAGAAAGCTTTGCATTCCTTTGCAAAGAAAATTGATATTTGAACATACAGTATGAAAAAAACAACACAGATGTGCAATAAGAGCTGAATATATATATATATATATATATGCATTTATATGACGTTCCCACTCCAGCTTTTCATCATATTGAATCCTCCGGAAGAAGATTCACACACACACACACACGAGTCTCGCATCAGTCAATGAATCCCATCGCTGTGATAATGTGGAAACATGATGAACATCACAATCATCCAATCACACACTGCAGAATATTCAGAATATAATAATTCATATTAACATGGAGCAGCTCCTTCGCATTTGAGCCTCGTTCTGTGTGAAATCTCCAGTTCATTACAAGAGATGTTCAGTAAAGCTTGTCAGACGAGTAAAACAAACGGATCAATCTCACACAGAGAGCTGGAAGATGTTCAGATTCTTCTATAATTTATGCAATAAATGCATCCAGAAGCTTCCATTCATCAGCATAATGGAGGTCTGGACTGAAGAACAGACTCTGAGTTATAATATTTAATCAATACTGATTATATGGCTCAAGTTTCTGGCGCCGGAGCTTCAGTGGAAACCCAAAGAAAACAAGAACTCTGACAGATAGAGACGCTCACACACACTTCTCTTATTAATCTCTCTGCGCTGTAAAACTGGAGCGTTTGTGGATGTTAATCCAGAGCAGATCAGCAGATTAAATCTCAGTCAGAGGTTAAAATCAGGACAGCCCAGATGTTCTGTTTATTCCCAGCCGACAGGAACGTTCTCCAGTAACGTTAGTAGAAGCTTCGTTTAAAGTTAGCTGGTCTTTAATAATAATAATAAAAAGTAACGTTCCATTAATGTTTGCAGAATGATAAAAAGTAACGTTCTATTAATATTTGCGGAATGAAATAAAGTAACGTTCCATTAATGTTTGCGGAATGATAAAAAGTAACGTTCTATTAATGTGCGGAATGAAATAAAGTAACGTTTCATTAATGTTTGCGGAATGATAAAAAAAAACGTTCCATTAATGTTAGTAACGTTCCATTAATGTTTGCGGAATGATAAAAAAATAACGTTCCATTAATGTTAGTAACGTTCCATTAATGTTTGCGGAATGAAATAGAGTATCGTTCCATTAATGTTTGCAGGATGATAAAAAGTAACGTTCCATTAACGTTTGCAGAATGATAAAAAGTAACGTTCCATTAATGTTTGCGGAATGAAATAGAGTAACGTTCCATTAATGTTTGCAGGATGATAAAAAGTAACATTCCATTAACGTTTGCAGAATGATAAAAAGTAACGTTCTATTAATGTTTGCGGAATGAAATAGAGTAACGTTCCATTAATGTTTGTGGAATGATAAAAAAGTAATGTTCTATTAATGTTTGCAGAATGATAAAAAGTAACGTTCCATTAATGTTTGCGGAATGATAAAAAGTAACATTCCATTAACGTTTGCAGAATGATAAAAAGTAACGTTCTATTAATATTTGCGGAATGAAATAGAGTAACGTTCCATTAATGTTTGTGGAATGATAAAAAAGTAATGTTCTATTAATGTTTGCAGAATGATAAAAAGTAACATTCCATTAACGTTTGCAGAATGATAAAAAGTAACGTTCTATTAATATTTGCGGAATGATAAAAAAAGTAACGTTCCATTAATGTTTGCAGAATGATAAAAAGTAACGTTCCATTAACGTTTGCAGAATGATAAAAAGTAACGTTCTATTAATATTTGCGGAATGATAAAAAAAGTAATGTTCCATTAATGTTTGCAGAATGATAAAAAGTAACGTTCCATTAACGTTTGCAGAATGATAAAAAGTAACGTTCTATTAATGTTTGTGGAATGAAATAATGTAACGTTCCATTAACGTTTGCAGAATGAAATAATGTAACATTCCATTAATGTTTGCGGAATGAAATAATGTAACGTTCCATTAACGTTTGCAGAATGAAATAATGTAACATTCCATTAATGTTTGCAGAGTGATAAAAAGTAACGTTCTATTAATGTTTGCGGAATGAAATAAAGTAACGTTCCATTAATGTTTGTGGAATGATAAAAAAAGTAATGTTCTATTAATGTTTGCAGAATGATAAAAAGTAATGTTCCATTAATGTTTGCAGAATGATAAAAAGTAACATTCCATTAACGTTTGCAGAATGATAAAAAGTAACGTTCTATTAATATTTGCGGAATGATAAAAAAAGTAATGTTCTATTAATGTTTGCAGAATGATAAAAAGTAACATTCCATTAACGTTTGCAGAATGAAATAAAGTAACGTTCCATTAATGTTTGTGGAATGATAAAAAAAGTAATGTTCTATTAATGTTTGCAGAATGATAAAAAGTAATGTTCCATTAATGTTTGCAGAATGATAAAAAGTAACGTTCCATTAACGTTTGCAGAATGATAAAAAGTAACGTTCTATTAATGTTTGCGGAATGAAATAATGTAACGTTCCATTAACGTTTGCAGAATGATAAAAAGTAACGTTCTATTAACGTTTGCAGAATGAAATAATGTAACATTCCATTAATGTTTGCGGAATGAAATAATGTAACGTTCCATTAACGTTTGCAGAATGAAATAATGTAACATTCCATTAATGTTTGCAGAATGATAAAAAGTAACGTTCTATTAATGTTTGCGGAATGAAATAAAGTAACGTTCTATTAATGTTTGCGGAATGAAATAAAGTAATGTTTTAATGTTTGCAGAATGATAAAAAGTAACGTTCCATTAATGTTTGCGGAATGAAATAAAGTAATGTTCCATTAATGTTTGTGGAATGATAAAAAGTAACATTCCATTAACGTTTGCATAATGATAAAAAGTAACGTTCTATTAATATTTGTGGAATGATAAAAAAGTAATGTTCTATTAATTTTTGCGGAATGAAATAATGTAACGTTCCATTAACGTTTGCAGAATGAAATAATGTAACATTCCATTAATGTTTGCAGAATGATAAAAAGTAACGTTCTATTAATATTTGCAGAATGATAAAAAAAATAATGTTCCATTAACGTTTGCAGAATGATAAAAAGTAACGTTCTATTAATATTTGCGGAATGAAATAAAGTAACGTTCCATTAATGTTTGTGGAATAATAAAAAAGTAATGTTCTATTAATGTTTGCAGAATGATCAAAAGTAACGTTCCATTAATGTTTGCGGAATGAAATAATGTAACGTTCCATTAACGTTTGCAGAATGAAATAATGTAACATTCCATTAATGGTTGGGGAATGATAAAAAGTAACGTTCTATTAATGTTTGTGGAATGATAAAAAAAGTAACGTTCCATTAATGTTTGCGGAATGAAATAAAGTAACGTTCTGTTAATATTTGCGGAATGAAACAAAGTAATGTTCCATTAATGTTTGCAGAATGATAAAAAGTAACATTCCATTAACGTTTGCAGAATGATAAAAAGTAACGTTCTATTAATATTTGCGGAATGATAAAAAAAGTAACGTTCCATTAATGTTTGCGGAATGAAATAAAGTAACGTTCTGTTAATATTTGCGGAATGAAACAAAGTAATGTTCCATTAATGTTTGCAGAATGATAAAAAGTAACGTTCCATTAACGTTTGCAGAATGATAAAAAGTAACGTTCTATTAATATTTGCGGAATGAAATAATGTAACGTTCCATTAACGTTTGCAGAATGAAATAATGTAACATTCCATTAATGGTTGGGGAATGATAAAAAGTAACGTTCTGTTAATATTTGCGGAATGAAACAAAGTAATGTTCCATTAATGTTTGCGGAATGATAAAAAAAGTAATGTTCTATTAACGTTTGCAGAATGATAAAAAGTAACGTTCCATTAATATTTGCGGAATGAAATAATGTAACGTTCCATTAACGTTTGCAGAATGAAATAATGTAACATTCCATTAATGTTTGCAGAATGAAATAATGTAACATTCCATTAATGGTTGGGGAATGATAAAAAGTAACGTTCTGTTAATATTTGCGGAATGAAACAAAGTAATGTTCCATTAATGTTTGCGGAATGATAAAAAGTAACATTCCATTAACGTTTGCAGAATGATAAAAAGTAACGTTCCATTAATATTTGCGGAATGAAACAAAGTAATGTTCCATTAATGTTTGCGGAATGATAAAAAGTAACATTCCATTAACGTTTGCAGAATGATAAAAAGTAACGTTCCATTAATATTTGCGGAATGAAACAAAGTAATGTTCCATTAATGTTTGCGGAATGATAAAAAGTAACATTCCATTAATGTTTGCAGAATGATAAAAAGTAACGTTCTATTAATATTTGCAGAATGATAAAAAAAGTAATGTTCCATTAATGTTTGCAGAATGATAAAAAGTAACGTTCCATTAACGTTTGCAGAATGATAAAAAGTAACGTTCTATTAATATTTGCGGAATGATAAAAAAAGTAATGTTCCATTAACGTTTGCAGAATGATAAAAAGTACCGTTTTATTAATATTTGCGGAATGAAATAAAGTACCGTTCCATTAATGTTTGCAGAATGAAATAATGTAACGTTCTATTAACGTTTGCAGAATGATAAAAAGTACCGTTTTATTAATATTTGCGGAATGAAATAATGTAATGTTCCATTAATGTTTGCAGAATGAAATAATGTAATGTTCCATTAATGTTTGCAGAATGAAATAATGTAACGTTCTATTAATATTTGCGGAATGATAAAAAAAAGTAATGTTCCATTAATGTTTGCAGAATGATAAAAAGTAACGTTCCATTAATGTTTATTTTTATATCTATGTAATGTGAATCAGTCTGTGTTTTTGTTCTTGTTTTTTCTTTACTAATGCTTGTAGCCTATAGTTATGTTATGTGCTGATGAGCCAAAGACACTTGGCTCATTTCCTCCTTGGTGGACAATAAAGACATACAATACAATAAAAAATAACGTTCCCATAATGTTTGCAGAATGATAAAAAGTAACGTTCACACGTTGCAGAATGATAACAGAATTTTCCCATGTTTTCTCTAATGTTCACATAACAAAAAAATAACAAAACAAAAAAAAACGTTCAGAAAAAATAAGGTTTTCGAAACTTAACAGGAACGTTCTTTGAATATATTTTTGTTAACTGTGTTCTTTGTAAAGCTTTGTTTTACTGAAGAGTTCTATCGGACTTATGATCTATATTTGGCAGCAAACACAAGCAGAGATGATGATCTTTTGACTTTTAGGCAGAATAAAATACATAAACTCACCGTTGAGACACATCCAGGCCGAGTCCACATCGCAGTCCAGGTTCAGATGACAGAGAAGAGAGAAATATGACAGCACGTCATTTATTGACATTATAAACACAATAGAATCAGACTCGGCTCGGTTCTGGACTGTTGATGCGCGTTCTGGAGGCGCGCGGGACCATCTGTGGTGTCGGGCACGCGCTCAACATTCCTGTCTGCATGGAATCTGTCATTCAATATTCTCATGGATTCAGTTACAGATATTAATAACCATCAAAACACGCGTTCAGCACAACACACAGAGAAACTGAATCTCCCGAAGATAATATAAAACAGCAAGTGAAGCCACTAATGTGAATGAACACGTTCATTAATGAAGCTCTTCAGCAGTGTGTGTGTGTGTGTGTTCAGCACAACTAACTAAATCCCTCAGTAACGAGAAACAGCCGCAACGCGCATCATAAACACAAACATCAGACACACACCGATGTGTTTCTATAGATCACAACAGAAAAGAGAAAACACTCTTACCTTTTATTTATTCACTTTTACTCCTTCAGCTCCTCCTGATGCAATAATCCAGTAATTGTGAAGATGAAGATCAGATGGAGATGAAGATGAAGAGGAGCTTCGGTGCTGAGAGAGATGTTCAGCAGCAGACACACTGACCACACCCACTTATGCTAATGAGCCTCGCCACAGCGCATCCTGATTGGCTCACAATGCTGTCAGTCAGATTAATAACAACATCTGCTCTTTCAGAAAACATCAAGCTGATGAAGATTCAATGCGATAGAATTTTCTGTTAAATTTAACAGAGATTTCCGAGTGAATAATTCCAATTCCTTTTTCAGTGTAGAAATAATTACATATTATAATTACATATTAATTACAATCATAATCATAATAAATCTGTTGGAACAAACATAACACATACATAACTCCACAAACATTTTTCAAAAAAGTTGAAAATGATACAGAGATATTTCAGTTTTTCTACTTTAAAATGTCATTTTTAATTTAATAAAGCCATTTTTTTGTAATTATTTGTGAATTTGTGATAGTTTCTACACCAATTTTTTTGTCATGGTATAATATGGAACGAGTACAATCTAATCTTTTGTTAATCTGAGTGGACAGTCGAATCCCTTCCAGCTGAGTGAGTCTCAGTGAGATCAATAACCCCATGATGGGAGTCAGAATCTGATGCAGTGTCTCCCAGCGAAAGCCTTTAATGCTGTAATGAGGACTGAGTCGTTCTGTCAGCTGATCGGATCTCTTCATCTGACAGCGGGGAAATGTTTCCTCAGGCATCTGATGATCTAACGCACTTCAGACATGCATAATGCAGACGCTTTCTTCAAATGTATAATTCCCTTTGAGTGGATGATGAGTTTATTAACGTCACGCTTTCCAACAGAGCTCCAGCGAAACACATACAGCCATCCTGAGTGAAATAAAGACATGTAAGAGAAATACAGGATCAATGTTCCCAGACAGAAACATAGTGTCGCCACATCTCCAACATGTGGATTACACGCATGCGTGCCAGATGTGGGCCGGATCTGGGCCTGTCTGGGTTGTTATCATTTTAGATGCCATTATAGTTTTTATTAATATTTTGAACCATTTATATTTATACATATAGTTTCATTTTAAATGTACTTTTGTTGTGCTTTTGTCATTTTTAATTGTTTTTTATGTCTATTTAGTTTTTATTCATTTTTACTTTAGTTTTAGTTATTTATGTAGGCCTACATCAAGTTAAATGGAATATATTAGTGCTGGGCATCCAAAATAAAAGTGATATATGTGTGTGTGCTGTGTATCATTATTTTGTATATATAAATACACACACATTATGTTTGTATATATTTAAGAAATATTTCCATGTATATACTGTAGGCCTATATATATTTATACATAATTTATATTAGGTTATATATAAATATTTTATATATAAATAAAACAAATTCTTAAATATATACATGCATATGTGTGTATTTATATATACAAAATAATTATACACAGTACACACACATATATTATGTAAACACAAACTTTTATTTTCGATGCGATTAATCGTTGCCTAGAATATATGTAAGAATTGTTCATGTATTAATAGCTTTTTTATTGCCAATGTGTGAACAGCTTGTAAAAAAATAAACTTCAAATAAGTGTCTATGAAAGCCTGTTGACTGACGGTTTTGCCGGGAAAATTGAACGGATGTGACGGTTACGCGATCGAAAGCCTTTCTTCCATTCAATGCACATTAAATGAATGCAGAAAGAGCCATTCTGTACGGTAATATCAAAGGAAAGAAATCCAAAAGAAAATGGACTCATTCAAACTATAGTCCCAGATTTCCATATTCGTCTCAAATAGTCGAATCAAGCTATCATAACAGTGTAATTATGCTATAATTACCTCATCTGTCGACATGATGCCGGTGAACTGCTGCAAACATTTCCACATCACTTTGATCAGAAGCTTTCTGAACTGCTGTTTTCTCATTTTTGTTGTGTGTTTATTCTGTTGGGATCTTAAATCACGTTCATGAAGTCACGTGTGCACGAGCAATTAGTTACTGCTGCAGTTCACTTAACGGCCACCGGTGTCGCTAATAACAAGGTTTTCTGAATTCCAAAAGTTATACATATAACGCCTTTATCTATAATATTAATAACCCTGCTCCAGATGTTTTAAAAAGACTGACTAAAGTTGCTGAGCGATGCGTTTTTGGCTCAATTGGTCAATTCACAGACACATGAAGCATGAGATCAGCTCTACAGAAACACTACAACATCCAACACTGATTTATTCTCACCTTACTCTCCCTTCAGACGGGATTTTGGCACTGAAACACAGGTTTTAACTGTGGAAAAACAGCATCTGAGCAAACCAGTCATCCCAAAACATGATTAATCTGCCAAATAAACCCAAAAACCCTTTCCAGGGGATTGCTGAGTAATTCTACTGAAATTAATTCATCACAGCTCATTTGCAGGCCGTCCATTTTGGGAATTGTAGATGGTTAAACGTGTGGTCGGTATTGGGCAGTTTTACAGAACTCAAACTGGATTCTACAGATGAAAGGAAAAACAGACACAAACGCTTGATTTCTGATAAATGATCAATTCCAGACTTTAAAGCATTACGATTGATCAGTCAGGGCATTTTATGCAACTCAAACTAAATTGTAATTTGTTTTATAAAGCATGTAATCCTATTTGCAGCACAAATCAATACAGAAATGCAGAACTGTAGAAAATCACTTGCTTCATCATCATCATCATCATCATCATCAATAATGCAGAAAGTAGAACAATGGCGCCCTCTAGTGGTCAGAGACGAGCACAGCATCATATCAAAAATGAAAAATACACTACATTTTAATTCAAAGCATGAGTGTAGTGAATGTAAATATAATGTAAGTATTTATAATGTAAGTAAATATAATGTAAGTATTTAAATACTTTTTGAATTGTTATTTTGTAAAAAATAATAATAATAATACAAATCTAACTTAAGTCTCACCCGATCTCATTGGCGTAGAAGTTGTCACGTGATGAATCTGCATTTTAGCGGCTAACAACCCGGTGTTTGTTTTAAAGCAGAGGATGAGTAATGTTTCACTCATTTATTTCCTCAATAAAAGTCTACTTTAAAATATTTAAATAAATAATGTTTATGCCATTTCAACATGTTTATTGCAAAGTTTAGCGCGGCAAAACAGACTCGGCGCAGACTTTCATATTCCTGTGAGAGTCTTTCATAACTGACAGTGAAGACTTCCCTTGAGATCAGAATCACATGAATATTATTATGCAACACTTATGCAGATGAAATATCAGATCAGTGTTTGTCTGTCTGGCTCAGTCTGACAAAAACCGCCTTGAGAATCAATTATGCTCAAACACTCATTAGTAGGCTATGCATGAATAGTCAGTGAGTTTGAAACCGTCTCACAATGAATTAATATTGATCTCTGATTAATAAGATGATGTATGTCTGTATATGAGAGCATTTTATTACCTTGATCGGTGTGAACGAATGTTGTAATGTTAATAGAACATTCTTTACAAAGTTATCTGGTCTAGTGTACTTAAAACATTTGCACATATATCATTCATGGAACTTTTTCCTGAAACGTTTAAGTTCGTCTAATGTTTAAAATAGTTTCGGAATGTTCAAAAGTAAAATTCCCATAATGTTTGAAGAATTATGATAATGCAATGTTTCCGTACATTAAAAAAAAAAGTTTTAAAGCATTTAAAAGATGGGCGGTTTGAACATTATGAAATAACATTTTTATAACTTAACTATTTTCCCGCCATTGACAGAATTTTCCGGCAACCCGTGTTTTCACTGTTATACGGGAGGTGGCGCTGTTATGCAGAAGCAGAAACAACCTTACACACATTTAGTCTTTGACAAAAACGCTATTTTCTCAGCTTTTTGTTCAAAATGCTGTTTTTTATTAAACTTACCCACATTTAAGTGTTGGGGAGGAACAAATGCATGAAGTTAGAATTAAACGTGTTGTTGTTGTTTAAAAGCAGATGCTCTGTTCTTTTTGATATATTGCATGTTCAGATATTCATACAACAAAAAAATATTCAGAGGGCATGAAAGTTTTGTGAAAATGATGGAGAAAAAACTGTCTGGTAACTAAAAAAAAACTGTCAGGGAAAGAGTTAATGGGAACGTCAGCAAAACATTATTGAAACATTTTTCAGCTGGTGCTGCACATTCTCAGTTATAAATGAAATTTGGGAAACTGTTTTGCTGAATGTGAGCCGCAGTGCATGCTGGGACATTGAGGGTGTGTTTTGGCAGAGTTACATAAACAACTGTTGACTGTTACATAAGGCAATTCAGATGTTTGAAAGCTATTTAAAACCGTCTTTTACTGGGATTGAGGCGTTTAACCCTTTGCTGAACATGTTTGCTGTATGAACCGGCTACAAGAAATGACTGTTTGCAACATGATCTTACTGGTTTACCAAGAAAGTTCTGCTGGTAATGCTAATAAAAAGCCTGGAGAAACACCAGATCTATTCAGTGATGCTCAGATTCATGTGAGGAAAGTCACTGTCAGTCAACGAGACAAACTCACAGAGCCTGAACTGATTCAGATGATATGAGATGATGAGATATTCCCATCCACGCCTGTTAATCGCTTCCGCTTTTATCTTTCTAAAGCATTATTTTCTCACAAACGTGAATAAACAGTCTCCACATTTTCCCAGCAGTTTCATACTGAATCTCTGAAAGGCTGTAATTATTTCTTTGCCCTCCTGACATTATTTTTAACAGAGCAGAGCAAAAAAACTCAGAGACTTAAACAGAGAGACCATAATAACACAGAGAACACAAAAACACATTAGCAACTATCTAGCAACGCCCTAGCAACCACAGAGTCTAATATACTGCCTTCTAACTTTATTAAAATGAGCATCAAATCATCATATTATAGTGATTTCTGAAGGATCATGTGACACTGAAGACTCGAGTAATGATGCTGAAAATTCAGCTTTGATCACAGGAATAAATTACACTTTACTATATATTCACATAGAAAACAGCTGATTTACATTGCAATATTTCAAAATTTTACGCTATTTTTGATCAAATAAATGCATCTTGGTGAGAAGAAGAGACTATATATACATATATATATATATATATTATAGGGTTCTCGTAGAACCACTGCAACGCCTTCAGAACTGCATAGCAACACTCTGACAACCACACACACTCTACATGTATAAACAGCACTTACTTTCTTCAGTAAATCTTGTTCTGTTTATGTGAAACAGTGCTAATTATTCTCACTTGAATGGCGTCAGACTCATTATAGTATAACAGCTCTGAACAGAACAAAACTTCACTTAAAGCAAGAGCCAGACAGTCTGAATATAACAGAGGAAAGTGCTGCATAAATCACACAACAGCACACAAGACCAGAGCCAAACTGCAGCATTATTGATCCGAGGAAATACAGGCAGATGTTAAAACATACAGAGAGAGAGAGAAGGAGAGAGAGAGAGACAGAGAGAGAGACAGAGAGAGAAGGAGAGAGAGAGAGAGACTGAGAGAGAGAGAGAGAGAGAGAGAGACTGAGAGAGAGGGAGAGAGAGAGAGATAGAGAGAAAGAGAGAGGAGAGAGACTGAGAGAGAGACAGAGAGAGAGAGAGACTGAGAGAGAGGGAGAGAGAGAGAGAGATAGAGAGAAAGAGAGAGGGACAGAGGAGAGAGACTGAGAGAGAGACAGAGAGAGAGAGAGAGAAAGAGAGAGAGAAGGAGAGAGAGAGACTGAGAGAGAGAGAGAGAGAGAGAGACTGAGAGAGAGAGAGAGAGAGAGAGAGAGACTGAGAGAGAGAGAGAGAGAGAGAGAGAGAGAGAGAGAGAGACTGAAGGTTATATCTGAAAAGCTCTGGAGGTCACAAACATGCTGACTAAAATGGGTTACACATTTAAAGCAGACTTTCAGAAGTATTTAACTTTAAGCACTGACTCAGGATATTCCCTGCTAACAAAATCTAAGAACGTTTTGCTAATGTTCCCATTAAGTCATGAAAACATTATTTTGGATTGTTCTCTGAATGTACAAAACGTCCAGTTTTTTTAAACAATTAAAGTCCCCCTGTGGTGTAAATCCAGCTTTTAATGTTGTTTATATGTCTATGTGGTGTTTTTAATATGCTTCAACACAAACCATGTGTAAATTCATAAGTCGACAGCATTGCTGAGTATTTTCTCCTTAAAACTGCAGTGAACCAAAGACAGTCTCAAAAACACGCTTTGAAATCGCTGGTGTTTCTGACGTCACAAACTACCTTGTAACCAATCAGATCAACGTGTGATCGTCAACGAGTGGATCTCTGAGTGAGTGAGTGAGTGGAGGCGGGGCTCATTTGCATATTCATAGAACCGCGCATACTAAATGAGGCAAGGGTGTCGAGTTACATTCAAGATATTTTAAAGAAAAATGCTAAAATGTCATTTTAGGTGATCAAAGATGAGTTTTAAGGGATATTGGAACATTTAAGGCACATTATGTTCTCTGAACTAAAACGTTTCAGAAAAAAAGTTCCATAAATAATGTTTTTGAGAACATTATTAAAGACCAGATAATGTTGAATGAATGTCCTAATTACATTTCTGTAAGAAAGTTTGTTCATAACTGTCATAAGTTCTGAGAACATTCCATGTTTGAGGCACATGACATCAGCTAGAAGATCATATTCATATTTTAATAATCTTTTGAAATGTTGATTTGTGTCATACAGAGTGTCAAAAGGTACGTACAATTTTAGACCAAATAAACAGCCAAGAATCCGTCAAATACATTAATAATACTTACTGATGTTTATTCTGTGGTTTTCCCTCCAAAATGATGTCACTTCCTGCAGGATGATGTCATTCAACCAATTGATTTTACAAAGGACTGACAGGATGGAAAGTTATATTGAGACACAGGGACAACTTTTAAAAGAAAACATGCTTAAATTAAAAGAGTTAAATAAGAAATCACTGTTTTTCCACGTTAGTGCAAATCCACTCAAATCAGAGCAGAGAAACGATCTCAAGTTCACCTCATGGGGATTAAAGAAAACTATATGCTTTAATCTTTGTAAATTGTGAGTTTAATATTTTGTCCAGTGTATTGAGACATGTATGATGCAATCACTCATTGCCCTGAAGACAGTTTCTGTTTTTCTGGTTTCTTGAGTCGAACTCTTCACTGGCCGTCTAGTGTGAATAATGACTTGCTCTTCGACAGGATAATGACATTCATCCACAGAGAGTGATAAATATTTCAGGACCATCATATCTGTAAACGGATGATTTCACTGACACCATATCAGAAACACACACCATGGAGAGATACTGGAGTATCAAACGCACTCTTACAAATGAAGCTTAACATCAATGAAACTTTTTCCAAATTTACAAAAGCTCTTTATAGTGGGAAAAGGTTCTTTCGATTTTTAAATGTTCTTCACACTAAGAAAAATAATAGTTCTCTTTACGAGCTGATCACTGAACGGTTCTTTGGGGACGCTTCATTTTTAAGAGTGTGTTTAACTAGACAGAGTCAGATACAGTACTAGCAGTTTGAGATGGTGCTTGCTATTGTTTTCAGTTGCATTCAATACGTTTATTAATTAGCAGAATCTGATTGTTCTATTAAAGGCAAATGGAGACAAAAAGACTGAATTAACTAGGGAAGCTTTGGAAGAGTTTAAAGTTATATTTAAACACCTTAACAAAGACAAACTCCCACATGAGCGTCTGTTCATTAACATCACAAGCTGTGGATCAAACTGCGTTCCATTCAATTCACAGTTGGAATTTTCATGGAATAGAACAACACTTGAAGTTCCAATTGAAATAGAACACTTAAAGTTCCAATCGAAATAAAACGACAATTGAAGTTCCAATCTAAATATAACAACACTTGAAGTTCCAATCAAAATGGAACAACATTTTAAGTTCCAATTGAAATAGAACAACACTTGAGGATCCAATCGAAATAGAACAACACAAAGTTCTAATCGAAATAAAACGACAATTGAAGTTCCAATCGAAATAAAACAACAATTGAAGTTTCAATCAAAATAAAACATTTGAAGTTCCAATCGTAATAAAACAACAATTGAAGTTCCAATTGAAATAGAACAACACTTGAAGTTCCAATTGAAATAGAACAACACTTGAAGTTCCAATTGAAATAGAACAATTAAAGTTCCAATCAAAATAGAACACGAAGTTCCAAATCGAAATAAAACATTTGAAGTTCCAATCTAAATAAAACAACAATGGAAGTTTCAATCGAAACAGAACAACACTTGAAGTTCCAATTGAAACAGAACAACACTTGAAGTTCCAATCAAATAGAACAACACGAAGTTCCAATCGAAATAAAATGACAATTGAAGTTCCAATCTAAATATAACAACACTTGAAGTTCCAATCAAAATGGAACAACATTTTAAGTTCCAATTGAAATAGAACAACACTTGAGGATCCAATCGAAATAGAACAACACAAAGTTCTAATCGAAATAAAACGACAATTGAAGTTCCAATCGAAATAAAACAACAATTGAAGTTTCAATCAAAATAAAACATTTGAAGTTCCAATCGTAATAAAACAACAATTGAAGTTCCAATTGAAATAGAACAACACTTGAAGTTCCAATTGAAATAGAACAACACTTGAAGTTCCAATTGAAATAGAACAATTAAAGTTCCAATCAAAATAGAACACGAAGTTCCAAATCGAAATAAAACATTTGAAGTTCCAATCTAAATAAAACAACAATGGAAGTTTCAATCGAAACAGAACAACACTTGAAGTTCCAATTGAAACAGAACAACACTTGAAGTTCCAATCAAATAGAACAACACGAAGTTCCAATCGAAATAAAATGACAATTGAAGTTCCAATCTAAATAGAACAACACTTGAAGTTCCAATCAAAATAGAACACGAAGTTCCAATCGAAATAAAACAACAATTGAAGTTTCAATCAAAATAAAACATTTGAAGTTCCAATCGAAATAAAACAACAATTGAAGTTTCAATCAAAATAAAACATTTGAAGTTCCAATCGTAATAAAACAACAATTGAAGTTCCAATTGAAATAGAACAACACTTGAAGTTCCAATTGAAATAGAACACGAAGTTCCAAATCGAAATAAAACATTTGAAGTTCCAATCTAAATAAAACAACACTTGAAGTTCCAATTGAAACAGAACAACACTTAAAGTTCCAATCAAAATAAAACATTTGAAGTTCCAATCGAAATAAAACAACAATTGAAGTTCCAATTGAAAGAGAACAACACTTGAAGTTCCAATCAAAATGGAACAACACTTGAAGTTGCAATCGAAATAAAACAATTGAAGTTCCAATCGAAATAGAACAACACTTGAAGTTCCAATTGAAATAAAACATTTGAAGTTATAATAGAAATAAAACAACAATTGAAGTTCCAATCGAAATAAAACAACACTTGAAGTTCCAATCCAGACTGGAAACAGTAATAGTATGTGCACTGTGATTGTTAGTCAGTGCATGTTCAGCTGACCTATTTCAGATCACACAAACACTCTAGTACCAAATTAGTCATTAAAAACCATCGGTTTTAACTCTAAACTCTTGTTTCCTCAGAGGTAACTTGATTTTTTTTTCTCATTCAAACATCTGGTTTTGTATGGAACGCAGCATTAAAGCCTTGTTTATACTCGACGCGTCCGCACGAGTGCGAGTCTCCGCTGACTGCGCGCGCACCTCTCCAAACGGACGAGGCGTTTATACTTGACGCGCTCGCCGTTGTGCTATTCTGTGAAACGACAGGGGGCGACTCGGAGTAATTCTCCTCTAAACCACCAGGAATCAGCAGTGAAGAAGTAGTTTGCCGTTTATTAGTAGTTTATTAATAGCTGATCCATATTAAAAGAGTAATAAATGCAGTAGGTTTATTGTACTTTTTTGTACAAACTAGTTAAACAACCGAAGCCTTATTGAAGAGTGTTTAAACCTTAATTTCATCAGCAGGGCTTACTTCTGCTATTGTAGGCTTATTTTGTAAATGTAAGCAGTTACTTTAGACAAGTGCAAACTGGGTGCTTAATGCAAATGTGTTCCTATTCACAAAATGAGAGGCTTTTATGGTCGCCCATCAATGCAAATGTTACAAAAAGTGCCGTGCACACCGCCAGGCGAAATGGGGTCTTGCGCACCCAACGCGCACGACCGCCCACACCGCAATTACGTCATTTTGCCGCGCGCACCTTCGCGCTCTTGCGGACGCGTCGAGTATAAACAAGGCTTAATGCTTCCCTTGGGCCGCTTTAAAGAGACAATGTTGATTAATCTTTCATTAATGACTCCAAAACTCTAGCGTCTCATGATATTTTAAATATACTGTAATGGATATTACATTTCAGACAGTACTGAACTACATGAGCCACTGTGCTTACTAACTAACATCTGGATTTGACCTATGGTTCGTTTGAGTTCATTTAAGTAAAAAAAAAGTAAAAACTGAGAGCATACAAGTGTAAGTTAACATCTCAAAAATGCAAACATAAATATTTCCCACACAAGCAGGGAACATTTCAAATGAGATATTGCTATTAAGTCAATTTCTAAAAATAATCAGTAATTTGGTGGTTAAAAAAAGTGCAAGTAGATGACAGTATAAAACATGCTGCTCAGACAGCCAAACTTCACCGATAAACTAAACATCTACGAATATTCTACTACTGGAAGTATAAAGGAAATTTTTTAATCTAGTGGAGCATAGCTGTGCTATCATGCTGAAAGTCTGAGACTTTTTGCTTGTAGTTCCTTGAGGAAACAGTATTAAAACACTGACCTTTGGGTCTAACATATTAACAACATTTCAGGCAATGTTTGCTCTCTTTTGAGTACTTTATGAAGACCATCACTGCTCGTAATGTCACTGAAATTACTTTTAAGGTGCGGTAGCATTTAACGTTGTTTAACGAATTTACTCAAGCGAAATCCAGCCATTTCAATAGGAATCCGCGTGAGGGCGAAATATTTCCCCATGCAGATTTTGCAACGATCTGACCATCAGAAAAGCTGCTCAGTTTAAAGGAGTTTCTTATGTGAGCTGTTCTTCATAAATCGCTCCACCAATGTGAAATCCATGTGGGGAAATTCCAAATCGAGTCGATTCCCATTGAAATCACTGGATTTCATTGAGAAAAATAGCTGAAATTACTTTCTGAAGGACCATCAAATGGGCAGAGTAGAAATGTAACTAGAATTTAACTGTAGAAATTTGTGGCCTATGTGAGGGTCCTAGACTCTACCAATGTGAAATCCATGTGGGGAAATTCCCAATCATGTCAATTCCCATTGAAATTACTGGATTTCATTGTGAAAATTAGCTGAAATTACTTTCTGAAGGACCATCAAATGGGCAGAGTAGAAATGTAACTAGAATTTAACTGTAGAAATTTGTGGCCTATGTGAGGGTCCTAGACTCTACCAATGTGAAATCCATGTGGAGAAATTTCCGATCGCGTCAATTCCCATTGAAATGACTGGATTGTAAAAAATTCTCTGAAATTACTTTGTGAGGACCATCAAATGGATAGAGCAGAAGTTTTACTAGAATTTAACTGTAGAAATTTAATTAGCCTTTATGAGGGTTGCACTTTGGCCTTTGTGATGGTCCTAGACTCTACCAATCTGAAATTCATGTGGGGAAATTCCCAATCGTGTCAATTCCCATTGAAATTACTGGATTTCGCTTGGGAAAATTCTCTAAACAAATTTCGCCAATGTGACCGTACCTTTACCTTCCTCTCTGCGAAGAGTCTCAAGAGCGAATCCCAGAGTTAAATTTCTACACTGTCCATTTCCACATCCTCTAAAGTGGTGTCCGATTGAGAAACCATTATGAGTTTTTGTTTCTTTGAGTACTGTCTGACCACGCCGCTCTCCTCTTGCTCCGTCTGATTGTGGTCTTTTTCCAAAACCTCAACAGAACTCCCACGACTAAACATGGCATTGTCCGTGGACTCGAAGGACTCGCCGCTAAGACCCTCGAGTTTGGTGTAGCCTCCGCTACCGAGACCCTCCAGTCGAGGGCAACTGAGACGCCTCGATCGCACCTGCCGGTCCGTAGGAATACATGAGATGTCCAGATCAATAGACCTGGAGTAGTCCGATAAAGCGCTTAAAGACAGGTGAGATCCTGTGGTTTTGCGGCCCGGAGAACACTGTGGAAGCAGCTGAACCTGTGATCCCTGCAAAGAAACTCGTGGAGCTCCTTGCAAACTTCCAATACTCCTATAAACCTCCACCGAGTCTTGCGTAAGCTCTGGATGACTTTGAGCTGGTTCGACTTTGGCCTTTGTGATGGTCCTAGACGCAACCAGATCCTCCAAACGTCTACAAATGGCCTCGGCATCCAAAAACTCTCTCTTGGCTTCTCCCGTTTTATCCGAACCTCTTCTTTCGGATGCTCCTCGGTTGTTGAGCTTCATCATTGGCAGGGTGAACGCATTGACTGAAGTTGATACGATTGTTCTGGTTTCCCATTGTTGGAGCTCAGGTGGGATTCGTTTCTGATCCCGATAGATACTGTAGACGGTGTCCGTAAAGCTCTGTTTGTCCAAAGAAGAAACTCGTGGGATTGTGGTCGACAGACGTCGGGATGGGATCATGCTACTCACGTCGTGTCGACCGGAGCCTGGAGAAGGCCAGGAGACTTTATTTGGGGATTTGTTCTCTTTCGATTGGCAGTAGTTCACAAAACCGTTCAGTGGCCCGGACTCTTTACTCCGCAAACTATGAATGTCAATCACCGTTGAGTAGATGTCTCTTAGATTAATGATTTTGGTCTTTTTGTCTCTGTTTTCGTGAAGTACTGCATTAGCACAAATGAATAGGAAGATCCCGATTCCCATGATTAAAGGTCCGAACACCTTCAGCTTGTCGGAATACAAGTATCTGTTAATAAACTTAGCAAATCCCCCAAGCTTAGCCGAATGCACCTCAGCAGTCCCATTGGATCCATTATAGCTCCTGAAGACTTTATCTAGTAGATCCCATCGGACGGTCAAATTGACGATTTCTCGGCTCTCGTAAGTCCTCTGAGCGCTCGATGTGTTCATCAATCCCGGATACGGCGGATTGGGTTTGGGCCAGTATCCCATCACAGCCATTGCGACGCCAACCAGTAGCACCAGAATCCCAATGGCAGCGACCAGTCCAGATATGGAACAAAGCTTGAGCTTTCCTTTAACCACAACCACTTCGTTCTTCCTCTTTTTCTTTGCTTTCCTCTTGCGCTTGTTTTCGGCACGGTTCTTCGCGCGGAGGGAGTCCTGTCGCCGGGAAGATATTCGCAGAAGACCCCCTGTAGCAATCATGATGGCGCTCAATTAATCATCCTGGAAAAGACGGGAAGAACATTAGTGTGGGCTGGAAAAGCCATGAGAACTAGACACATACTCACTAAATATATCATATAGCATGTGCATTTACAACAAATAATAATAATAAATGCTAAACACAAACAAAAACACATATATACGTAAACACTACCAGTGAGAAGTTTTACTGTTTCTTAAAGAAGTCTCTTCTGCTCAAGGCTGTGTTTATTTGATCAAAAATCCAGTAAAAATTATGAAATATTATTACTATTTAATATAGCTGTTTTCTATGTGAATATATAGTAAAGTGTAATTTATTCCTGTGATTAAAGCTGAATTTTCAGCATCATTACATCATCACAGTCTTCAGTGTCACATGATCCTTCAGAAATCACTATAATATGATGATTTGATGCTCAAGAAACATTTATGATTAGCAATGGGGAAACCAGTTCATATGTTTCTGGAAACTGTGATACATTTTATTTTTTCAGGATTCTCTGATGAATAGAAAGTTCAAAAGAACAGCAATTATTTGAAATAGAATCTTTTGTAACATTATAAATGTCTTAACTGTCACTTTTGATCAATTTAATGCGTCTTTGCTGAATAAATGTATGGTTTCAACATAAATATGAAGCAGGACAACTGTTTTCAACATTAATAATGTTTCTTGAGCATCAAATCATCATATTATACTGATTTCTGAAGGATCATGTGACACTGAAGACTGGAGTAATGATGCTAAAAATTCAGCTTTGATCACAGGAATAAATTACACTTTACTATATATTCACATAGAAAACAGCTATATTAAATAGTAATAATATTTCATAATTTTCCAGAGCAGAACAGACTTATTTTTGCTTGTGACTCAGCATCATCCTTTTTCAATGAAAGTCACACACCAGCATTTGCCGTGCTCCTATTGGTTCTTCATTAGATGGACTCATTTATCCTGATGAAAGCTCAGTCAAATCTGGAAGGCTGAACATGAGAGAGTTTGAACACAGAGCAGGCGCGACGAAGCTTCGTCTCGGGCGAGTGTTCATCGGGATCTCCGGCACACTGAGTGGGAGCGAGACGCTGATTCCTGCAAACACCATATTGATAGTGTGGGTTAATGCAGCACAAACACACACAGCAATCACAGACACATGACTAAAAGAAGAACAGAAGCAGTGTGAGACAGAGACAGATGATATGATTCACTTCAGACTCCAAACAGAAAGATGAAAAGCATCTGTTTTTTCTGTTTGGTGTTGATTTGACATAAAAGCTGATTCTGTCACGAACTGTGGGAACATGAGCGAGTGACAGGCTAACAGGTACAAGCATCTTGTCGCATATATAATTACAGCTGAAAATATGAGCCCTAGGGGTGTCACAATATATCGCAATACAAAAATGCAACAATGTATTGTGTATAGTTCACCCAAAATAAAGAGTTTTAGTGTCAGTAGTACATTAAACTATGTTGAATAATGTATAATAATGGGAATATTTGTGGCTCCTGATAATGCCAAATTACTGGTAATATGTTACCAGTAAAAAGTGTTGTACATTATTTTAAATATATCTAGTCAGTGACAGAGATCAAGCATATTCATCTACAATAATTCAGTATTTTCATCTTCAGAATCATGAATATGTTTATTCTGGTGTCTCTATTGTCCTGTGCTTTGGGTTTCAGCACCAAGTCCAAGTCTATTCATTTACACACACAATGTAATATATCAAACTTAGCATTTTAATCAACATTACATTTTTTGTAACCTTTTATCATATTTTGAGTATCGTAATAATATTGTATCGTGAGTTCAGTATCGTGATATGTATACTTCGTTACACCCATAATGAGTCCAAAAAAACATGAGGTCCTGTCCAGACAATAGATTAATTTAAATTCAATCAAATAATGCAAATAATAAAAAATAATTAAAGCTTTAAATTCATATGGGATTAAAATAAAGAAGTAACCAGTTGTGACATGCGTCTGTATGTTGAGTCTGAATAAGTGATATCTCTTTGATGACGTGTTTACTGGCATGTGGGCGGGGCAACCTGTCACTCACATGAGATCCACCAATAGCAAACCACAACCATCAAATCAATTCCAAAATGGACAAAGTCAAGCCCCGCCCACATTTTTTCTTGTTCCAGAAGCATTTCACTCGGATATACAGTCAAACCAAAAATTATTCAGACACCAGATATAATTTTTTATTTTTTTTCACTAGTTTGTGCAGGACACTACAGTTCATTTATGTAAGTGAGAAGGCAAAATAAAGTAAACTGTGACATATTATACCCAATAATTCTTCATACAGTGACTACCAGTAAAATTGGTCCTAACTGACCATGTTTTGCTTAAGACCAAAGGTTTTTTCTTTAATAACTAATGCAGCTTTTTACACACAGACTGAACAACATGAAGCATTGCTTGGTGATTGGTTGAGCTAAACTGGTATTATCTAATTGTGTAGTTAAATTAAACAGCTGACAGATATTCAACATAATTCATGTGTGAGAGTCTAACAGAAGGATGGACAAAACCAGTCAAATATCAACTGATTTAATAACTCTGAGTTCTGGTTATATTTTAGTACCATTTTCTAAAAATAAACTGTGATAATGTGAGAAATGTTGAAGGTGTCTGAATAAATTTTGGTTTGACTGTGGAAGAAAAGGCGAGAGCAACTGTACTTTCATGCCGACTTGAGTTCATGGTGTCGTTCTAAATAAACTTCCAAAGATTAATTACTTAGTCTTTCTGAAGGGTCTCACAGCCTCATTAAAGTTTGTAGAAACTGTCCAGTCCAGCCTCAACACCGGTATATATAACACACCGAATGTTTATTTCATATTCTTAATCAAAACAAGACTTTGCAGTTGCCTTTCGTGAACCCATCTACATTTCTGCAGAATAAGTTATGGCACCAATTAAATCTTTAAATTGTCTTCCAAAAGGGACTTCCAGGGGAAAATACGAATGTGAGTTTCCAGCTCCAGGGTTCATTAGTTCTGAATCATCAGGGGACAAAAGAGGAGAAAAGTGAATTAGTTTCTTTCTGCAAACTCACTGAGTGTCCATTTCTCTTCACCGTGCTCATTAAAGTCTCTCAACACATTAGATAGACATTGATTTAACATGAATCAGCAGATACGACATGATAATGACCCTCCAAGGCTTCATAAACCTGATGAGAGTAAACATGTAATTACATGTTCTCGTCAGTCATGAATCTCTCAGCCAGTAAACAGAATAACAGAATTGACTTCTATACAGCTACGATTCTAGAAAACGTGATTTAACTCGTACTTCTCGGCACTAACATCGGGTGAATGATGGTGCACTTTTATTTCCCTCAGTATTTGGCATCTGACGTCCCACTAGATCACAACACAGTCAGGAAAAATACAAGAGAAATATTCACTTTACCTCCTGTCACCAAACACATCAGTAATAAGCGTTTATGGACCTGCACTAAATGTAATACTTAAAGTTTATGGCTGGTCAATCTGTGGAAATGCACTTCTTGTCTTTAAATCAAGACAAATTCAGTTGTATAGCACATTTCACAATTCACAGATTCAAAAGCAGCTTTGCAGAAAATTATGATGTTTATGTTTATAATATCTTAATATCTTCTTGCCTTATAGTTGCATTTAGCAGAATAGAGCTGTGCGACAATGGTTACATTTTGCGATGATATAAACAATCAGTTGAGATTTTATAAATAGTATTGCTTTACACAAGTGTACTGTATGTATGCAGATAATGTTGGATATACTTATACTGTATATGTATGTAACTTTATAAACAGGACTGGCTGACTATAGTAACATTTTGTGATGAAAAAAATCAGGCAGTTTTGATTCATATATATATATAGTTCAGCATATATAGCTTTGCATAAGTATGTAAATGCGAATAAAGTTGGACACTGAACAAAATTATAAACGCAACACTTTTGTTTTTGCCCCCATTTTTCATGAGCTGAACTCAAAGATCTAAGACTTTTTCTGTACACAAAAGGCCTATTTCTCTCAAATATTGTTCACAAATCTTTCTAAATCAGTGTTAGTGAGCGCTTCTCCTTTGCCGAGATAATCCATCCACCTCACAGGTGTGGCATATCAAGATGCTGATTAGACAGCATGATTATTGCACAGGTGTGCCTTAGGCTGGCCACAATAAAAGGCCACTCTAAAATGTGCAGTTTTATCACACAGCACAATGCCACAGATGTCGCAAGTTTTGAGGGAGCGTTTAATTGGCATGCAGACTGCAGGAATGTCCACCAGATCTGTTCCCCGTGAATTGAATGTTCATTTCTCTACCATAAGCCGTCTCCAAAGGCTCAGAGAATTTAGCAGTACATCTAACCGGCCTCACAACCGCAGACCATGTGTAACCACACCAGCCCAGGACCTCCACATCCAGCATCTTCATCTCCAAGATCGTCTGAGATCGACATTCGATGGCGTCTGGCACTTTGGAGAGGTGTTCTCTTCACGGATGAATCCCGGTTTTCACTGTACAGGGCAGACGGCAGACAGCGTGTGTGGCGTCTGTGGGTGAGCGGTTTGCTGATGTCAGTGTTGTGGATCGAGCGGCCCATGGTGGCGGTGGGGTTATGGTATGGGCAGGCGTATGTTATGGACAACGAACACAGGTGCATTTTATTGATGGCAATTTTAGTGCACAGAGAAACTGTGATGAGATCCTGAGGCCCATTGTTGTGCCATTCATCCACGACCATCACCTCATGTTGCAGCATGATAATGCACAGCCCCATGTTGGAGGATCTGTACACAACTCCTGGAAGCTGAAAACATCCCAGTTCTTGCATGGCGAGCATACTCACCGGACATGTCACCCACTGAGCATGTTTGGGACGCTCTGGATTGGCGTATACAACAGCGTGTTCCAGGTCCTGCCAATATCCAGCAACTTTGCACAGCCATTGAAGAGGAGTGGACCAACACTACACACGCCACAATCAACAACCTGATCAACTCTATGAGAAGGAGATGTGTTGCACTGCGCGAAGTGAATGCTGGTCACACCAGATACTTACTGGTTTTCGGACCCCCCAATACAGTAAAACTGCACATTTTAGAGTGGCCTTTTATTGTGGCCAGCCTAAGGCACACCTGTGCAATAATCATGCTGTCTAATCAGCATCTTGATATGCCACACCTGTGAGGTGGATGGATTATCTCGGCAAAGGAGAAGCGCTCACTAACACAGATTTAGAAAGATTTGTGAACAATATTTGAGAGAAATAGGCCTTTTGTGTACATAAAAAAAAGTCTTAGATCTTTGAGTTCAGCTCATGAAAAATGGGGGCAAAAACAAAAGTGTTGCGTTTATAATTTTGTTCAGTGTTTTGCAACTTTGCAACAATATAATCAATCACAGCAAGCATAATAATAGTGTTTCTTCATCATATTTTCATCAGATATTGAGACATGGCTGTACAGAGCTCATGAATATTTAATGACATAAATATTTAGATTGGTTGTTTGTCCATGAACATTCTAGTAGTACCACATTATTTCAATGAAAACCTTTATCACCACAAGTCAGTGTTAATAACTGCAGAAAAAACAATTGCTAATTGGATTAAAAAGATTTCTACTAGAGTAAATGCATTACATGGATCTGCGGTCTGTCATTATTGGAACATCATTATGTTACGTCTCATAATGTATACACTGATTGGCTACAAACAAATGGCTTTTCTCCATATTCATCTGTCTTCAGTGTGTAATGTTGCTGTTTGATCATGAAAAAGCTCCAGTTCTTCTCTATATCAGTGTCAGTGTTTCTGAACTCCTGAAATGCCTCCATTGTATCTTGAGTTTCTTCCGGGAACGAACACGTCACAATATTCCTCATTATAATAATTCATATGCAGAATAAAGGGGCAGGGCCTGGTTGAGTTAGTTAGTAGTGTGTTAAACTGGCGGTTATGTTAAGGGGCGGGACATTTCCCAAACACACTCAAAGCGCTCGACCAATCACAACACACTGCTCCAGCCAGCCAATCAGAGCACAGTGTGCTTTTTAGAAGGAGGGGCTTCATAGAGACAGGAAGTAAACAGAGCGTTACTGACAGACTGGGAAGAGAGGAGCCGCAACAATGGAGAATATGAGGAAAAGAATCAACATTCAAGCATTGAAACCTGTTCTAGTAGAGCCTGAAAAAGAGTTTTTAAAGACATCAAGACTTTAAGGGCATAATAGGTCCTCTTTAACGATACAACACACAGATGCTGACGTTACAAAACAAGCTGCTTTTAAGAAACAAGGCTCCCAGACTTCTGTGTTGGCACTGCTTCTATATTTCCAACCACAAAGATTTATAGATTTGATGAATTCCTGAGAGTGTTTGGCAATGAAAGACTCCACGTTTAATCAAATAAAGCTGAAAACGCTCTGACAGTCCAGATAAACAGAAGATCACGCAGGCCGCGCAAGTTCAAAGGTGTGTGCGAATCCTTCCACATCAAAGCAAACAGCAGATGATCCGTGCGAACAGAGAAATGAGCGGCGGGATCCACAGAGACTTCACACATCAATTGACATCTCAAACATGGGAGAGAAGGATTTATGGATTACAATGACCTTTACATTCATATCTGAAGGGCTGGATGAAGGGCAGCGAAGATGAAAATAAACATCATGAGGACAAAACACAAAATGACAGCATTCATTTTGAACGCACAAGACTGTCAGAATGAATTTGCGTGTAAAACTAGCTGCAGTAAAGAGACGTAGAAGAAATATGATTTCCATCATCATGCAGTCAGTGCAGAGAAACAGAAAGGTAATGGAGCTGGAAATGATGGCTATTACCATCCGAAACACGGGGCGCACAAGTCAACAAATAACACTCCACAAATTTTTACCAAGCATATGCTGCTGACATTCATTTACGGGTGGAAAATGAATAATATGCTGTTCAAAAAGGCAAAATCCATTCTGCTTTTCCTCCTCTAGAGTTGGTTTATACAATGTGTGAGTTGCAGTCTTACTTACAATCAATAAAGCTTCAAGAAACTACAAACTAGATTAGGTTTGGATCACCTGTGTTGAACAACACCTCCATTACTGAACTCACTGCTATTGACATGTTTAATTGAAACTAATGACTGCGAGGCACTGTTTATTCAATAGGGTTTACTTGTTCATTGAAAATATGTTTCCCAAAACAAATTCTAGAGGGAAAAAAGGTTGTGTTTTTGAATCAATCAATCCCTCACAGTTTCATTATCATTTGCATCAAATTATATATGCAATCCATACTGACCCGGACTAAAGAAGGATCTGGTCTCTAATGCGGATTTGGATTCTACTAAGAAATCTGCGCTTTAATGTGAGTCCAGTTGCAACAAATCCCAAAGTTATTATGGTGCATCAATAAAGGGGTTTGTTTCAACCGGCTGTCGGTCTCTAATGTAAGCTAAGAACCACTTAGTGGTTTACAGCATATACTGTATACGCCAGTTCTGTTGCATGAGGATCTGCAGTTAATGCATGTCAATCACTTTACGCTGCACTAGTTATTCCAGATTGTTTTGTTGTGAGAGACTGGTCAACTTAAACATGTTTTCATGCACTTTGGATACATTAATGAGCTTTGATATCACAAACATCTCATGCATTTCTGCATTAATTATTGCTCTGACTGAAAACAATATCTCAATATCTCTACATGCAGAAAACACTGTCCTCATTCAGCACAAAGAAGTCAACTGTATACCTGAGACTGTCTCTAACAGGAAGATCTTCCAGGTTTTTTATAACCTAACTGGTGAAATTAATAGGTAGTGATTGACTGAAATTTATTTACAGGTACGTTTCATATTAGAAGACCTAAGACCTTTAAAAGAAAGATTTTAACAGTCAAATACACAGAACATAACATGCATTGATCATATATGACCCGAGAGCCTTTTAAACCTGAAACATTGATAGGTTCACCTCAGTGTTAGTACAGATATACAGTTTTCAGTCCTTCAAATCAATAATAATCAATAATGAATAACCCACCTACTCTTTAGTGTTTTCAAAAAAAGGTCAGTGATATTCGATAATGAGGAGATTTATAGTCAATTAAGCTTAATGTTCGTGTATAACAGTTTTCTGTGATGTTACCAAAAATTCAAACGCTTCTGATCTCAATAAAGACACGGGAATCGTGAAAAAGAGGCGAATGTAAATGTAAATATTATAGTTTTAGTGTTATTTGCACATAAAATGGTGATTTTGAAAATGAGCTACAGCTACATGCTTCTATTAAAGGGCTTTTCTGACGAAGGAATTAAACGAGATAACGAATAAAGGTAATTTAAAACAGCCTGCTTTTCAAAAATGAACGTAAAACTGGACATAAACTGGAAAACCAGGGGGTTTATGCGTAGAAAATAACATGCGTAACAGCTCGTGACATTCTGTACATTTAACGAGCCCTACAAAAAACATAAAAACACTGGAGATACCCAGTCGTGCGTTGATATATTAATCATTTATATAATTAATCGATAAAGCATATGATCTACTCCATCAACACAGTGAGATGAACAATAAACGATTGCTTACCGTCAAAAATCGCTAATAAATTCGTATTCGGGCAATTAAACGAAAACTTTCTCTCTTCTGAAGAGAACATTTTGCGTTTAGGTGGAAAAAATAAGTTCGTTATTTCCAGTCAGGAATATTCCCGCGCTCGTCTCAGCCGTTTACTCCCGCGCGCGCTCGTCTCGCGCTCTTCTTCTGTGGGGAGTGTCGCGCGCGCGGGTTTCTGATCCGGAGAGTTTTGTGCTTCGGGTTCGGATGCTGAGTCTCTCTAGTGTGTGTGTGTGTGTGTGTGTGTGTGTGTGTGTGTGTCTGCTTCTCGGGTGTTGTTGCTATGATACCGCAGCCCGAATCCGGTGGAAGTGCTGCAGGATTTGAATAATTGCCTTCTACACTGTTTAACCCCATGAATGACGGCGCTCGTGATGCTCAAACGCGCGTTAAACGCCATCAGAGCCGGTCAGAGAGAGAGAGAGAGAGAGAGAGAGAGAGAGAGAGAGAGAGAGAGAGATGGTGACGCGCCTTTACCTGCGCGATGCGACGAGTTAATTTTTTTCGCGTCGCGCCACTTCCTGTTGGTCATATGCAAGAAAAAAACAACAAAATATTCATGCGGCATTTGGAACATGTTCATAGGAGAACCTTAAACATCAAAACATGAAATTCACCAGGGAAAACAAAAGTACAATGACAAGGGAGACACGCAGTACTTTTTTGTAAGGGTCTCTAAGTACATCCAAGATTCTTAAAAGAATACAATCTCCCAAAAAAATATTGTATAGCTATATTTATAACATCAAGATTGTGGTAGCCTACTTGTTAGTCTTTCTGAACTAGAGGAACATTTCTGTGTTTGAGCAAGGATAAGTGACTGCCATAGCAAATATTTCAATGCATGATAAATAAAATACTGATCAGCTCGTTAAATGCAAGTCATTGTTTGTAAGTATCTGTTGGGAGAGGAGCATATGGGGTTAAATCAATATCATTCCAGAGGTCAAGCCAAAGATCAATAATCAGCTTAACGGATCTAAACGATTGGGAAGTGTTTAGTTGGAAAAGCAACAAATAAAGAAACAATTTAATTAACAAACATTCAACATCCAAATTCAGACTACAATTATCCCCTCTTGGTTTTAATGTTAGTCCTTATGAAAATAAACCATGGTTTTACTTCATATAAAAGCAAAAAAACATGGTGATTGATGTTAAATCACAAAATAAGGGTTATTTCACTAAAAAAAAAATTAATTACCCATAATATACATCCTAGGCGTATATGAGTTTCTTTCAGCCAAACACAATCTGAGTTGTGTTAAAAAATATATCCTGGATCTTCCAAGCTTTATAATGGGAGTGAATAGTAACTGAGATTTTGAAGCCCCAAAAAATGCATCCATCCATCCATCATAACAGTAATCCACACGACTCCAGCAGTTAATAAAGGCCTTCTGAAGTGAAGAAAAATATCCATATTTATAACTTTATAAACTATAATCACTGACTTCCGGTAACGTCCGTACTTGAGTCTAGTTGATATCTGACCCAGCGTATGACCTCTAACCCGATGCATGACGAGTGACCTCTGACCCAGCGTATGACCTCTAACCCGATGCATGACGAGTGACCTCTGACCTGACACATGATCTCTAACCCGATGCATGATGAATGACCTCTGACCTGACACATGATCTCTGACCTAATGCATGACGAGTGACCTCTGACCTGACGCATGACCTCTAACCCGATGCATGACGAGTGACCTCTGACCTGACACATGATCTCTGACCTAATGCATGACGAGTGACCTCTGACCTGACACATTATCTCTGACCTAATGCATGACGATTGACCTCTGACCTGACGCATGACCTCTAACCCGATGCATGACGAGTGACCTCTGATCCGACGCATGATTTCTGACCTGATGCATGACGAGTGACCTCTGACCTGACGCATGACCTCTAACCCGATGCATGACGAGTGACCTCTGATCCGACGCATGATCTCTGACCCGATGCATGACGAGTGACCTCTGACCTGACGCATGACCTCTAACCCGATGCATGACGAGTGACCTCTGATCCGACGCATGATTTCTGACCTGATGCATGACGAGTGACCTCTGACCTGACGCATGACCTCTAACCCGATGCATGACGAGTGACCTCTGATCCGACGCATGATCTCTGACCCGATGCATGACGAGTGACCTCTGACCTGACGCATGACCTCTGACCCGATTCATGATGAATGACCTCTGACCTGACACATGATCTCTGACCTAATGCATGACGAGTGACCTCTGACCTGACGCATGACCTCTAACCCGATGCATGACGAGTGACCTCTGACCTGACACATGATCTCTGACCTAATGCATGACGAGTGACCTCTGACCTGACACATTATCTCTGACCTAATGCATGACGATTGACCTCTGACCTGACGCATGACCTCTAACCCGATGCATGACGAGTGACCTCTGATCCGACGCATGATTTCTGACCTGATGCATGACGAGTGACCTCTGACCTGACGCATGACCTCTAACCCGATGCATGACGAGTGACCTCTGATCCGACGCATGATCTCTGACCCGATGCATGACGAGTGACCTCTGACCTGACGCATGACCTCTAACCCGATGCATGACGAGTGACCTCTGATCCGACACATGATTTCTGACCTGATGCATGACGAGTGACCTCTGACCTGACGCATGACCTCTAACCCGATGCATGACGAGTGACCTCTGATCCGACACATGATTTCTGACCTGATGCATGACGAGTGACCTCTGACCTGACGCATGACCTCTAACCCGATGCATGACGAGTGACCTCTGATCCGACGCATGATCTCTGACCCGATGCATGACGAGTGACCTCTGACCTGACGCATGACCTCTGACCCGATTCATGATGAGTGACCTGACGCATGACATATTGACGAATGAAGAAGCGCAGAGGATCAAGCAAAACAAAACACCAGTCTAGGATTAGAAGTCCAAAACGAGAATTTTTAAAGAGAAATGTGGGAGGAGCTTAAGTTTGTAGTTTGAAAGACTCTTATATCAACCGTTGGGTCAGAGGTCACTCGTTATGCGTGGGGTCAGAGGTCACTCGTCATGCATCAGGTCAGAGATCACTCGTTATGCGTGGGGTCAGAGGTCACTCGTCATATGTGGGGTCAGAGGTTACTCGTCGGGTCAGAGGTCACTCGTCATAGGTGAGGTCAGAGGTCACTCATCATGCGTGGAGTCAGAGGTCACTTGTCATAGGTGGGGTCAGAAGTCACTCGTTATACGTGGGGTCATAGGTCACTCGTCATGCGCCGGGTCAGAGGTCAGAACTAAACTTGCGGTCGACGACGGAAACTTGCTCTTTGGGGAAGCAGAAACGGCATCATGGCGAAAACCCTCTTTTGGTGTAGAAATAAGGTTTATGAATGTGTTCTCCGGGTGTAACGATACTCTCATGTCACGATTCGATACATATCCCGATACTGAACTCATGATACCATATTACTGCGATACTCCAAGACATATGATAAAAGGTTAAGAGAAAAAATGAAAATGCTAAATTTGATATATTACATTGTGTGTGTAAATGAATAGACTTGGACTTGGTGCTGAAACCCAAAGCACAGGACAATAGAGACACCAGAATAAACATATTCATGATTCTGAAGATGAAAATACTGAATTATTGTAGATGAATATGCTTGATCTCTGCCACTGACTAGATATATTTAAAATAATGTACAACACTTTTTACTGGTAACATCAGATATTTGGCATTATCAGGAGCCACAAATATTCCCATTATTATACATTATTCAACATTATATATAGTAATGTAGTATTGACACTAAAACTCTTTATTTTAGGTGAACTATATACAATACATATTGTTGCATTTTTGTATTGCAATATATTGTGACACGATATATTGTTACACCCCTAATGGGCGTGGATTGCAATATCTGTAACACATTTCACTGTATACTTGACAACACAAGCATATTTGATTGGCAACTCTTTATTATCCCTAATAATCACCCAGAGAGCTTCCTTTAGCTCAAAACTGAAAAACTCCGCTCAGCAAAGATGAAACGCTTGAAAACGAAGAAGGTCGAGTCCGCCGAGATCCTCGGATGCTTATTAAGCCAAACCTTCACGGTCTTTGAAGTTTCTCTCGCCTGAAGACACAATCAGGGAACAGTGTGTTCAGAAACGCTCACCGATGGCCGAGTGCCTTTAACAAGCTCCAGCTCTCCTCTGGGATCTGGGAAACATCTTCCCTCTCCCACTTCAGTGAACGGATCTGATTCCCACAGCATTTTAGGAAAGACCTGCGTCATCAAATTCTCCCGTAATCCTCAGTGATCCGGGCCGAGTCTGAGCCGAGGGTTATTCCCAGAACACGGCATCCGTTTACTGCTCAAATGGAAAATAAAACTGGTTATAACATTCTGCAAGTGATAAACACATAAGATGACACATAACACTCTGGTATGTTGATTTATCTCATTCCAAAAGGTCTAAAATCAGGATTATATTGTGAACTAAAATGCAAACAGCATCATATTTTTTCAGTAGCGGTTGGTTAATACAAAAACACAATAAAAAGACATGCAGGTTTCACACATTTTTACCAGAAGCTGACATTTTATTTTAAGGTGTCAGTCTTACAGTGTCATTATGAAGTACAATAATAGTCAATCATTGTATCCCTTAAAACTATTTTTGATCACCAAAATGACATATTTAAATGTTTTTTACCTTAAAAAAAAAAATTCTTCATGTCTTACAATATCTTGAATGTAACTCGACACCCTTGCCTCATTTAGTATGCGTGGTTTTATGAATATGCAAATGAGCCCCGCCTCCACTCACTCACTCACTCAGAGATCCACTGGTTGACGATCACACGTTGATCTGATTGGTTACAAGGTAGTTTGTGACGTCAGAAACACCAGCGATTTCAAAGCGTGTTTTTGAGACTGTCTTTGTTTCACTGCAGTTTTAAGCAGAAAATACTCAGCAATGCTGTCGACTTATGAATTTACACATGGTTTGTGTTAAAGCATATTAAAAACACCACATAGACATATAAACAACATTAAAAGCTGGATTTTCACCACAGGGAAACATGTTTAAGGTACATGTAGGCTACTTACTATATGGTTAGTATTTGGAGTTTGCTTGAGGGTTAGTTGCATGTAATAATGTGTAGTTTATAGTTATTACTACAGTAACTAACAAGGACAACGTCAAATAAAGTGTACGAAAATAGGTTACACTTAAGTTTAAGATACATTTAAGTACTTAGTAATATTAATTCACATCATTCACTTAGGGTTAGGGTTTGATTTAGTTGCATATAATTTACTATTACAGGTAATAGATTTAACAAGGACACTGTGTTACCTAATATTACTGTAACAGTCAAACATGTAAAAACCATGTAAATATATTTTCTCATGTGACAGTGAAGCAAAGGACCATTAAAGGAGAGAGAGAGGCATTCTGTCATCATTTACTACATTATTCCAAAATAACTAATAACTAAAATAATAATGAGTGTGTCCATGTATTAGAGGTCAGTGTTTAAAACAGCACTGATCTCCACTGACGGGGAAAGACAGATATTTTTGTGTCAAACAACATGATGGTGAGTAAATGATAATCTGTGATATAATTCTGGTAACATATCTTTCAGAAGATTTCCCAGACTGCAAATGAAATGAAAGGTGATTTATAATATTGCGCAGCTCTTTTTACAGTTAAACCAGAACCAACCCGAGTGTTTTCCTGTCAGATCTACTCACGTCTTCATCTACGTCCAGCGGATGAGCACTAAAGGACACTGTCAATCACAAAACGTTGTTAGATTGCACAAAAACACTGAAACGCAGCTGTAAAACCTCTGATATTATGGTATTTATGCCGATGTGCTGCTGTTAGTGAGGCATTATTAGAGAGAATAATAATTACAGCTGCATTATTATTATTCTCTCTTACTAAACATCTTTTAAAGTGACTTTGTTTCTCTGTCAGATTTGCATGAAGAGCCTTCGGATGTTTCCTCAGCCAATCACACACATCAAACACACACTGTAAATGATTACACCACATAATTAATGTTAGCAACCTTAAACCTCGTGTACTCACTCTTAGAGGAAAGGTTCTATAAAGAAACTTTAAGTGTTCTGTCAGGAATTGTTTTTAGAGGTTCCCATCACGGGGTCATTTTATGGATTTACTTTTATGTTTATGAATGAAACAGCTCATAAACAAATATGAAAGTATTATGCAATCATCAAAGAAATGTCTCCTTATTTAGAACCTATTTAGCATTAAGCATTTTTTTTAAATTGAGTCAAGAACCATATGGTTCTATGTAGAACATTTTTGACAAAGGGTTAAAACTATGTCAAGATCCCTTTGGTTCTATAGCACCTTTTTGGGCATAAAGCGTTCTTTAAAATCGAGTCAAGAACCCTAGTGTTCTATATAGAACCTTTTTGGTATAAAGGGTTAAAACTAAGTCAAGATCCCTTTGGTTCTATATAGAACCTTCTTTTGCATAAAGCATTCTTTAAAATCGAGTCAAGGACCCTATGGGTTCTATATAGAACCTTTTTGACAAAGGTTTAAAATTGAGTCATGAACCCTATGGTTCTATGTAGAACCTTTTTGGCATAAAGGGTTCAAATTGAGTCAACATCCCTTTGGTTCTATATAGCACCTTTTTTTGGCATAAAGCGTTAGTTAAAACCGAGTCAAGAACCTTAGTGTTCTATTTAGAACCTTTTTGGCATAAAGGGTTAAAAATGAGTCAAGAACCCTAGTGTTCTATATAAAACCTTGTTGGCATAAAGGGTTAAAATTGAGTCAACATCCCATTGGTTCTATATAGCACCTTTTTTGGCATAAAGCGGTCTTTAAAATCGAGTCAAGAACCTTAGTGTTCTATATAGAACCTTTTTGGCATAAAGGGTTAAAAATGAGTCAAGAACCCTAGTGTTCTATATAGAACCTTTTTGGCATAAAGCGTTCTTTAAAATCGAGTCAAGAACCTTAGTGTTCTATATAGAACCTTTTTGGCATAAAGGGTTAAAATTGAGTCAAGAACCCTAGTGTTCTATATAGAACCTTTTTGGCATAAAGGGTTAAAATTGAGTCAACATCCCTTTGGTTCTATATAGCACCTATATAGCACCTTTTTTTTGGCATAAAGCGTTCTTTAAAATCGAGTCAAGAACCATAGTGTTCTATATAGAACCCAACTAAACATTTAGATCTAAGATGTTATTGAACAGCATTTTATTTTAAACAAACAGCCTAGTACAAAATAAATAAGAGGTTTATAGACCTTATGTAGCCCCGCCCGTTTTCAGCGCTGCGCTGTGTATTTTCACAGCGATCTTGTGTATTTATGAATGAACAGCTTATTTTGAAATCTTTAAATCCTTTAAAAAAGACATCTGCTTTAAACATTACAATCCTCATGATAACTTTCGTTAATTTTACATGAAGTAAATCCACTTCAAAAGCTAATTACTTCTGGACAGCGATGCCATGGAAATATACAGAGCGACCGCAAAAACGGAAGTTCAAAGAAACCAACACTGTTTTTTCAATTATTATTCAATAAAAAATTATTCAATGAGGCCTTTTTTTAAATATATGTGTGTTTTATGTATGTTTTATAGCCTATATAATATATACGATTTTTTTTTGTTAATATATCTTCATTACCTAGAGATATTATTATAAAAAAATCAAAAAGTAGTCAAAACACAGAACAATCTAACAGAACACAAGTTGTTTGTTTTTGACAACATTATGTGCTTATTTTTTTAATTAGCGAAATGTCAATCTTCATCTTTATAACAGAAAATACAATACAACAATCTTCAAGATACAGTAAATCTTCAAATGTGTAACAGATTTAGTCACTAATCGCACGTTTATATTAATTTCTGCTTAATTACTGGGTGCATGGAGGAATATAGCCTATATTCAAGCGCATGCATAAATCTTGCCGCAAAAGCAGGCTAATGATAATAAATATGTCTTAAAAAAATGAAGATTTTGATAGTTTATTAATAAACTAGTGTGTTCTAAATCAGTGTCGGCTGCAAACATATCTCCATACATCTCCGCTGTAAAGTGGATGCGCCTTTAGAAAGAAATGCACCTTTCATACGGATTACTTAATCAGATGATATTTGCTTTCGATTCGAATTTTTTCGTTTAAAAGTGGACATTTAAATCTTTATATAGTTATATTTATCATGTATGTGAGGCTAGTATATGCTGTGTTTCTGTTTATTTTTGAGACACGCTCCAGTTCACGGAAATGATAAGAGTATTTTAAGTTCTTTCCACTGTTTATAGGAAAAAGCAAGTAGCCTAATCGCGCCGGCGCCTCATGTCACACAGTGCGCGCTCCACACTCCGCACAAACACTTGGATATGCGCCTAATAACAGCGAACATTTATCTAGGTTAACGTTATGCGAGCGGCCATACCAGACGGTTAAGTCCTTTTCATGTTTAACGAATCAAATCATGCATTTTCTACATAGCGCGAGTCAGCGCTGCTCCGGTTTGAAAAAGGCTGCTGAGGCGAGACGGTAAAAGCAGAACCAGCGTAACGAGAAAGTTGCATGCAGAGATGTTACTGCGTTTTTATATTAACATTCCTGATTGTTTGAATGAGCAGCCCTCGGGGAACCCGGCAATTGCCTGGCTTGCCTGCCCTATTGCGACGCCTCTGCGCATAAGGTCTATAAATCAGTATATAATTATTAATAACATGATTGGTTGATTCACCATGACGCTCGTCCAGATGTTGAAGTTGCATCTGAAGCTCATTGAGCTCAAACTGAACAACATTCGCTGATTTTACATTCATATTCAGATGAACCCGATCAAGCATTCGGCTCTCTGGTCTGTGATGATTGGTTGTAATGTCATAGGGTAACAGAGGGGGGCGGTAGTGGGGGTCAGAAAGTTAAAAAGCACAATACTGGCATGGATGAATAAAAACAGACGAAATGTTCATGAAAAAGATGCAGTTTATTTCATGCACAACAATGAACAAAACATGGTACCAGGAGTAAAAAAATCTAAACGGGGTGCGTTGTGAAAAGCGACATGGATACTTTGAAGCCACCGAGTAGTCTAAAACTAACGGGGAATGTCGACAGCAATTGGCGCACCTTCAAGCAGCAGTTTCAGCTGTATATCGCGGCCATGGGCCTAGAGACGAAGCCGGACACAAGGAAGGTAGCGTTACTGCTAACTATAGCAGGCCCTCAAGCCATAGAAGTGTACAATACCTTCGTGTATGATAATGCTGATGACAAAGATAAGCTGGATAATGTGCTTGAGAAGTTTGATGCCCACTGCTCTCCGAAAAAGAACGAGACATATGAGAGATATGTTTTTCGCTCACGAGTGCAGCAACAGCGCGAACCTTTTGATAATTTTCTGACCGACCTGAAGCTCAAAGCACAGTCATGCAATTTTGCAATACTGAGGGACTCCATGCTCAGAGACCAGATCGTGTTTGGTGTGGAGGATAAAAAAGTCAGAGAAAGGCTACTGAGGGAAACGGAGCTGACGTTGGAAGGGGCTATCAAGATCTGCCAGGCAAGTGAGCTTTCGCAAATGCATGTAAGGACATTCAGTGAGATGACGGCGTCGGCGAGCACAGCGAGCGTCAGAGAGAGTGATGACGCGCCTGTCGGTGCTGTCTCCAGTGAAGGAAGGAGACGCACGCAGGCCCGACCTGCACAGCGAACAGACGGACAAGCATTTAATTGCAAACGCTGCGGTTTGCAGCATAAGCCAAAACAGTGTCCAGCTTATGGTAAGCTATGCTCTAATTGTCGGGGCAAGAACCATTTTGCAAAGCAGTGGTTCTCAAAAAGAAAAGAGGAGAAGAATAGAAAATCTATAAACATAGTAGAGGACACAGATCTGTGTGAAACATTCTTTGTTGGTATGGTTAACTGTGAAGATGAAACAGAAAAACAAGTCAACACTGTCAGAGAGGATAAGTGGACAGCACCATTGGAGATAAATGGGACTTTAATAATAATGAAACTGGACACTGGTGCAAAGGCAAACCTGATCAGCACATCTGACATTAAAGTGATGAAAGTGAAACCAAAAATACACAAAGAAATGACAAAGTTGAAAGACTACAATGGACAGAAAATAGAGTGTTTAGGTACATGCAGGCTGAAAGTGACTGTAAAAGAAAAAGTACACCACCTATTCTTCTCTGTTGTTGCTGAGGACCTTGATTCACTACTGGGTGATAAAGCCTGTGAGAATTTGGGGCTGGTAAAAAGAGTGTATTGTATCAACACAGTTGCAAGTACACCGAGTGACACTGTTGACTCCATAACACAGAACTATGAAGAGGTTTTTAGAGGTCTTGGTGCACTGCCCTTCACATATAAAATCCAGTTAAAAGAAAATGCACAACCAGTTGTGCATGCTGCACGAAGAGTTCCAGCACCACTGAGAGACTGTTTAAAAAAGGAACTGGACAGGATGACGATGTTGGGTGTGATAAAGAAAGTTGAAGAACCAACTGACTGGGTCAACTCCATGGTGTGCGCCAAGAAAAAGAATGGCGACCTGAGGATATGTATGGACCCAAAGGATCTGAATGAGAACATTAGGCGTGAGCATTTTCAGATACCCAAGCGTGAAGAAATCACAAGTGAGATGAGGGGTGCCAGATATTTCTCAAAACTTGATGCATCACAGGGTTTCTGGCAGCTAAAATTGGATGAAAATAGCACCAAATATTGCACCTTTAACACGCCTTTTGGCAGATACTGCTTCCTCAGACTTCCCTTTGGCATCATCTCAGCATCTGAGATATTTCACAGAGCCATGGAGCATATTATCGAGGGACTAGATGGAGTTCGGGTGTATGTTGATGACATTATCGTGTGGGGCTCCACAGTCCAAGAACATAATGCGAGGCTGACAAAAGTGCTGGAGCAGGTACGCAAGTATGGATTAAAGCTAAACAAGAGCAAATGCCAGTTTGGAGTTGAGGAAATTATCTTTCTGGGAGACAAGCTCTCTGCACAAGGCATTCAACCCGACCAAGAAAAAGTCAATGCCATAATAGACATGCCAAGGCCTACTGACAAGACTGGAGTGTTACGCATCATGGGGATGGTCAATTTCATAGGTAAATTTATTCCAAATTTATCTGCAAAAACATCGTGCATCCGTGAACTCCTACACAAAGAGACTGAGTTTAAATGGGCAAGTAGACATGAGCATGAATGGCAAAAACTCAAAGAAACACTGACAACTGCACCTGTGCTGGCATTCTACGACCCGACAAAGAGGATCAAAGTGTCGACAGATGCCTCAAAGAACGGAATTGGTGCAGTGCTTCTACAAGCTGAAGGTGAGCATTGGAAACCAGTGGCCTACGCATCCAGGTCCATGACAGAGACTGAGTGTCGTTATGCTCAAATAGAAAAAGAATGTCTGGGGCTAGTGTTTGGCCTGGAGAGGTTCCACAGCTACATTTATGGCCTACCCTCCTTCACAGTGGAAACAGATCATCGTCCACTAGTTGCCATTATCAAAAAGAATCTAAACGAAATGTCACCAAGGATTCAACGTTTGATGATGAAAATGCAGAGGTATGACTTTGAGCTGATCTACACGCCAGGAAAGCACCTGATAATAGCAGATGTGCTTTCACGAGCACCTACAAGTAACATCGGAAGTACCACTGAAGAGGATGTTCAGTGTCAAGTGAGCATGGTGTCTTCTTCACTTCCGATATCAGACGAAAAATCCAGGCAGATAGCTGTTGAAACAGCAAAGGATACAGAGCTACAGTGTGTTGTTAATAACATGAAAAATGGATGGCCTGTAGGTTCCTGTACACAGTTCTATCACATCAGAGGTGAACTCAGTGTCATTGATGGACTGTTGCTGAAGCAAAGCAGAATTGTCATTCCACAAAAGATGAGACAGGATGTACTACACAGGATCCATGAAGGTCATCTCGGGGTCGAGAAGTGCAAACGGAGAGCGAGAGAAACAGTTTTTTGGCCTGGGATAAACAAGGATATTGAGAAATTGATCAGCATATGTGACACATGTCAGAAACACAGGAACAAGCAAACCAAAGAGCCTATGCTGGTGACTGAGGTATCAACAACGCCATGGCACAAGGTTGGAATGGATTTATTTCAGCTTAAAGGAAAGGACTACTTGGTGATCATTGACTATTACTCAAACTTTCCGGAAATGGCTTTGTTGTCAAACACATCATCAAACTGTGTCATAACCCATGCAAAATCCATTTTTGCCAGGCATGGCATACCAAACACTGTAATGAGTGATAATGGACCATGTTTCAGTAGTAAAGAATGGCATGACTTTGCAGAACAGTACGACTTCAAGCATGTGACATCCAGTCCTCTGTATGCGCAGTCAAATGGAAAAGCGGAAAAAGGAGTCCACATTCTCAAACAGCTCCTGAAGAAAGCTGCTGACAGTGGCTCAGATCCTTATCTTGCGCTACTAAGTTACAGAGCATCACCACTGGAGTGCGGACTGTCACCTGCTGAATTGTTGATGAGTCGGAAACTGCGCACCACATTGCCAAGCTACATAAAACAAAACAAAGATTCAAGGATTGAACAAAAACTAAAACAGCAAAAGATGAAGCAGAAGTCATTCTATGACAGGACAGCTAAGCAGCTTCCACTTCTGTTGACAGATGACATAGTCAGGATCGAAAATCCTGATGGTTGGAAAACAAAAGCAACTGTTCTTCAGGAAGTAGCTCCTAAATCGTTCACTGTGAGGACTGAGGAAGGACAAATCTTCAGACGTAATCGCCGCAGTCTTCTTAAAACACAAGAGACTTTCCCAGAGCTCGGCAATGCCCATACTGAGTCTGAGTCCATTTCTCCGCCTGTCACAGACTGTAACACCAATGCACATACTCCAGGTGAACATGTGCTGAGAAGATCTACCAGAATAAGTAGAAAGCCTGAGAGACTGAATCTGTGATAATAGTAATTGACAGTAATACAATATTAAAGTTAGAAAATAAGTACAACAGCTGTTCGCTGGTAGTTTGTTTGGTTTATTGTTGAAATGTTTGCCTTAAAGAAAGGGGGATGTGATGATTGGTTGTAATGTCATAGGGTAACAGAGGGGGGCGGTAGTGGGGGTCAGAAAGTTAAAAAGCACAATACTGGCATGGATGAATAAAAACAGACGAAATGTTCATGAAAAAGATGCAGTTTATTTCATGCACAACAATGAACAAAACATGGTCGAGCTCAACTCTATTAATAAACGCGGATAAATCAATGTGTTCTTCCATTAATGCTGCTGCCGGGGATAAGATACGGGTTCTGTGAACACACACACACTCTTCTGGTGTACCACGCTGAGAAAAAACATGTGTTCTCCTGAAGAACATCACCTAGAAGGTTATATAAAGACGACAGACGACACACTGTACGCTGAGCAGATTTGCACTGTTTATTAGGGTGCGGATGTGGACGATGAATTCTGTTGTACAAAGTGTGAGTGAGTGTAAGAAAGAGGGTTTATAAATATGTTCAGAACATTAAATCAATAAATCAATCATGGACTGAACAGCAGTGAACTAATACAGCAATGCAATGACACTCAAATGAACTGAACTACTACACACACGATGGACTTACATTCCTGACGTTTGGCTAAATGAAATAAAAGTTCAGACGGATTCAATGAAATCACACCAATGTCAAAATTCATAGCAAAATATATATCGTTTTGCTTTATGCATTATAGCAACTCTTTAAATAATCATCAGAAAATCCCCTGATGCGAAACGAGAATTCAGATCACGTGATCTGCTTCAAGAGCCAATGAGAGCGCAGCATTCTCACTCCAATAAAGTTTTTCACTTACTTTTATAATATTTCATTAAACATAAACGGGGAGTCGTCTTATTCCGGGCTCTGTGCAATACATCACAAAAATAAACATTCTTCAATTTAAAACAAATCCATTTGGCATTTGAAATTTGTCATATACAATATATTATTATCCTTCACTGTGCAAACATACGGTGATTCTGCACAATAAATAAAAGGTGATTCATCAGGTACAGCAAAAATCGTACAGAACTGTACAAAATAGAATAAAATTAGAGGAAGTAACAGAAAGGGCACAATTCTCTGAGTATTAATGAAGAGTTCAGATGCTAATCATCGTTCGGTCATCGTTAACTAATATTTCTGAAGAACATTTTGCCTGTTCTTTTCTATTTAATGAAAGAAGCGGCTCCAAAAAGCACCATAAAATAGTATTGAATCAAGGTTTTCTGAATAATATCCAGAAACTGAAGCCATTATTCACTGATAATCTTCCTCTCCACTGAAATAGACAGAGATGTCACTGATATAAACTTAATTTGAGTGTTTAATGAGATTTTCAGTCCTAATTCAAAGCTATTAAAAGCCTCACATGATTATTATATGGTGCCCGAACAGATCCAGTGTTTACTTGTGTTAAACGGATGTTATTTTGATGAAAGTCAACGGGTTTGGACTCGAGGGGGAGTAAATGATGACAGAACGATCATTATTATACTAATTATCGTTCGGTCATCATTTATTCGCCCTCGTGTGGAACATTAAAAGTATTTCTGGCTGTTCTTTTCCATTTAATGAAATAAGCGGCTCCAAAAAAGCATCATAAAAATAGTATTGAATAAAGGTTTTCTGAATCATATACAGAAACTGAAGCCATTATTCACAGCTATTAAAAGCCTCACATGATTATTATATGGTGCTTAAACAGATCCAGTGTGTTTACTTGCGTTATTTTGATGGAAGTCAACGGGTTTGGACTCGAGGGAGAGTAAAGATGACAGAACGATCATTATTGGACAAACTAGTCATTTAAAGTCATCTCACACACACACACTCACATACACACACACACATTCACACACACTCACACACACACACACACACTCACTCTTGAGAGTAAATCCTGAAGTCGCTGTTCACCTGTTTGTGTTTGAATATATAAATAGCACCGTGAACGAGAAACCCCTGATAATACGCAGTTGATCGCGTTTGATTGTCATGTCGTCGAGTTTAAGAGGAGTTTAAGTAAGAGTTTAAAAGGTTAGTTCACTTTCAAATGAAAATTGGCTCATGATTTTCTCACCTTCAACTCATCCTAGGTGTATATGACACTCTTCTTTCAGACGAATACAATCAGAGTTATATCAAAAATGTCCTGGCTCTTCCAAGCTTTATAATGGCAGTGAATGGCAACCAACAGACTGAAGCTCAAAATGGATAGATGCACTTTTATGATGGATAGATGCACTTTTATGATGGATAGATGCACTTTTATGATGGACAGATGCACTTTTATGATGGATAGATGCACTTTTATGATGGACAGATGCACTTTTATGATGGATAGATGCACTTTTATGATGGACAGATGCACTTTTATGATGGATAGATGCACTTTTATAATGGATAGATGTACTTTTATGATGGATAGATGCACTTTTATAATGGATAGATGTACTTTTATGATGGACATATGCACTTTTATGATGGATAGATGCACTTTTATGATGGATAGATGCACTTTTATGATGGATAGATGCACTTTTATGATGGACAGATGCACTTTTATGATGGATAGATGCACTTTTATAATGGATAGATGTACTTTTATGATGGACATATGCACTTTTATGATGGATAGATGCACTTTTATGATGGATAGATGCACTTTTATGATGGACAGATGCACTTTTATGATGGATAGATGTACTTTTATGATGGACAGATGCACTTTTATGATGGATAGATGCACTTTTATGATGGACAGATGCACTTTTATGATGGATAGATGCACTTTTATGATGGATAGATGCACTTTTATGATGGATAGATGCACTTTTATAATGGATAGATGTACTTTTATGATGGATAGATGCACTTTTATGATGGATAGATGCACTTTTATGATGGATAGATGCACTTTTATGATGGATAGATGCACTTTTATGATGGACAGATGCACTTTTATGATGGATAGATGCACTTTTATAATGGATAGATGTACTTTTATGATGGACATATGCACTTTTATGATGGACAGATGCACTTTTATGATGGATAGATGCACTTTTATGATGGATAGATGCACTTTTATGATGGACAGATGCACTTTTATGATGGATAGATGCACTTTTATGATGGATAGATGCACTTTTATAATGGATAGATGTACTTTTATGATGATAGATGCACTTTTATGATGGATAGATGCACTTTTATGATGGATAGATGCACTTTTATGATGGATAGATGCACTTTTATGATGGACAGATGCACTTTTATGATGGATAGATGCACTTTTATAATGGATAGATGTACTTTTATGATGGACATATGCACTTTTATGATGGATAGATGCACTTTTATGATGGATAGATGCACTTTTATGATGGACAGATGCACTTTTATGATGGATAGATGCACTTTTATGATGGATAGATGTACTTTTATGATGGACAGATGCACTTTTATGATGGATAGATGCACTTTTATGATGGACAGATGCACTTTTATGATGGATAGATGCACTTTTATGATGGATAGATGCACTTTTATGATGGATAGATGCACTTTTATAATGGATAGATGTACTTTTATGATGGATAGATGCACTTTTATGATGGATAGATGCACTTTTATGATGGATAGATGCACTTTTATGATGGATAGATGCACTTTTATGATGGACAGATGCACTTTTATGATGGATAGATGCACTTTTATAATGGATAGATGTACTTTTATGATGGACATATGCACTTTTATGATGGACAGATGCACTTTTATGATGGATAGATGCACTTTTATGATGGATAGATGCACTTTTATGATGGACAGATGCACTTTTATGATGGATAGATGCACTTTTATGATGGATAGATGCACTTTTATAATGGATAGATGTACTTTTATGATGATAGATGCACTTTTATGATGGATAGATGCACTTTTATGATGGATAGATGCACTTTTATGATGGATAGATGCACTTTTATGATGGACAGATGCACTTTTATGATGGATAGATGCACTTTTATAATGGATAGATGTACTTTTATGATGGACATATGCACTTTTATGATGGATAGATGCACTTTTATGATGGATAGATGCACTTTTATGATGGACAGATGCACTTTTATGATGGATAGATGCACTTTTATGATGGATAGATGTACTTTTATGATGGACAGATGCACTTTTATGATGGATAGATGCACTTTTATGATGGACAGATGCACTTTTATGATGGATAGATGCACTTTTATGATGGATAGATGCACTTTTATAATGGATAGATGTACTTTTATGATGGATAGATGCACTTTTATGATGGATAGATGCACTTTTATGATGGATAGATGCACTTTTATGATGGATAGATGCACTTTTATGATGGATAGATGCACTTTTATGAGCTTCAATCTGTTGGTTGCCATTCACTGCCATTATAAAGCTTGGAAGAGCCAGGACATTTTTTAATATAACTCTGATTGTATTTGTCTGAAAGAAGAATGTCATATACACCTAGGATGAGTTGAGGGAGAGTAAATGATGGGCTAATTTTCATTTGAAAGTGAACTAACCCTTTAAGTAAGAGGAGTTTCAGTAAGACGAGTTTAAGTAAGAGGAGTTTCAGTAAGACGAGTTTAAGTAAGAGGAGTTTAAGTAACAGGAGTTCGCACACGTGTGTGTTTGAAGGCAGAACCGGGTCGTGGAGACAGAAAGCTGATTCGTACGGGTGAAAGCACTAACGGAGGGCGTTCGGGGCACGAGAGGTGTAGGAATGCATCGATACAGCAGATTTAGATCTGTTTCACACACAGACTCGCAGGGGGAGGGAGCTGGGCTGTGATTGGTCGCTCGGGCATCATGTGTTGCTGTCGCCGGCCGCTGATTGGTCTTCCTCAGCGTGTCGGAACATCAGGATGGAGTTGTAGATCTTGAGGGCGGGGCCGAGCTTCACGCTCATTATCTTAACGATATCTCTCTGCGTCAACAGGAGGAAGGCCTTCCCGTCGATTTGCTAGTGAGGGAAAACATGACAGAATCATATACAGCTGGATCTCATAACTTAAATATGGCAAAATTAACTTTTAGCAGATCGATACCATATTTACAGTCTCTCTTCATTAAAAACGAACTAAAAATGTAGAAGTTTACAAGATCTCAATGGTTCTTTTATTGGCATAAAGTGTTCTTTAAAATTGAGTCAAGAACCCTATGGTTCTATATAGAACTTTTTTTACATGAAGGGTTAATATTGATGATGTGATCTTGCTTGGAGAAGTTTACAATCAGCAAGAAAAAATAATAAATAAATATTCTCGTAAATCTTACACCGCTATTTTTTGAAAGGACGCATTAAATTGATCAAAAGTGACGGTAAAGAAATTTAAAAATAATCTATATGAAATAAATGCTGTTCTTTTGAACTTTCTATTCATCAAAGAATGCTGAAAAATAAAATGCATCAGTTTCTACAAACTCAACATTGATAATAATAAATGTTTCTTGAGCATCAAATCATCATATTATAGTGATTTCTGAAGGATCATGTGACACTGAAGACTGGAGTAATGATGCTGAAAATTCAGCTTTGATCACAGGAATAAATTACACTTTACTATATATTCACATAGAAAACAGCTGATTTACATTATAATAATATTTCACTGTTTTACTGTATATTTGATCAAATAAACGCAGCCATGTGTAGCAGAAGAGAGAATTTTTTTTGAAATTTTTAAATAAAACTTATAATTTCTCACATATGCTTCTCAAGTAAATCCATCTAATTTTAAAAGTGCTTTGAGCGGTTGAACTTTCTCTCCTGAGCGCTTTGATACTTTCACTTGAAACGGAGACATAAACACTGATTAGGAGCTTTTGTTTGTGAAATAGAACGTATGATTTTATGTATTTCATCTGTCATGTGTGTTTGATTTGAAACTCCACAAGTACCTCCTCTCTGAACTGCTTAGCCTGGGCCTCACAGCCGGGTAAAGAATGGATGAAATCAGCCACCTGAAACACACACACACACACACACACACACACACACACACACACACACACACACACACACACACACACACACACACACACACACACACACACACACACACAAAAACACACACACACACAAAAAACACACACACACACACACACACGCACGCACACACACACACACACACACACACACACACACACACACACACACACACACACACACACAAAAAACACACACACACAAAAAACACACGCACACACACACACACACACACACACACACACACACACACACACACACACACACACACACACACACACACACAAAAACACACACACACACAAAAAACACACACACACACACACACACGCACGCACACACACACACACACACACACACACACACACACAC
>JAPDVR010000023.1:1079086-1094086 GCA_026230005.1 Gila orcuttii | reverse complement strand
CACACACACTCAGTGTCTGACAGCGAAATTCACAGCGAGACCTCGAACACTGAACACTCAACATTCCCAGTCAGTTTCTCCCTTCCGCATGACACACACACACACACACACACACACACACACACACTCCTCAGGGAAGCGGTCGCTCCAGATCTTCCCAGGATCCTTCCAATCCAAAAGCCAGAACTGCAAATACATTTCCATCGAATCTCCTGAATGACAAACAGCACTGACATCATCATCACATGTCCAACTCCACATATGAAGAACAACAACACTGACGATTGCACACAAACATCAGGAGTTTAAAGATCTAGACATGCATTTTACAGAGAAACAAAGCATATCATTTATACATCTTATTTTTAATGTAAGAACATGCATTTGTAACTTAAATGTGTTCGGCTTCCACCTTCAGCGGTTTATTATTACTAAAGAATCCCTTCAAATACATGTTTGTTTTACGATAATGCCCACCTGAATGCACATCATGCCTCTGTTTACAATGTTTAGCAAAGTATTATGATTTGGGAAGCTTTTAATAAAAGTTTATTTGTCATTTGTGACACCTTTAGGATCATTAAATATGCTTTAAACAGAAGAAATGCTTCCTGCTCTTCAAACAGAAGAGTTTCACACACACACACACACACACTGAACGGTCGCGGTGTTTAACGCTGAGCTGGAGTCTCATTATAAAGATCCTCACAGCAATAAAGACACTCATTATTTCACTTGACAAATAAAAGCAAGCTCAGCATGTCACTTCCTGTCACAGACGCAGGAAGCTCAGCATGTCACTTCCTGTCACAGACACATGAAGCTCATAGTTGTAGCGCAGCGCTTCTGTGTTGTACGTCACACGCATCACACACATGACCAGCGTCAGCCAATAGTGAGCCTACGTGTGACGTACAACACAGAAGCGCTGCGCTGTTACACTAGTGAACTCACTCGAGGCCCACAGAGAAGGAAATCAATAGTTGAAATAAAGTCGTTATTTGTGTTTGTTTTTGCACACAAAAAGTATTCTCATCGCTTGATAAACTTAAGATTGAGCCACTGTAGTCACTTGGACTATTTTAACGATGTCTTTAATAACTTTTCGGGGAACAAGTTTCAATCCCTTAGAAGCCTATGGAGGAGTGATCCAGCTCTCAGATTTAATCAAAAATATCTTAATTTGTGTTCTGAAGATGAACGAAGGTCTTACGAGGTTGAACAACATGAGGGAGAGTAATTACTGACAGAATTTTCATTTTTGGGTGAACTATCCCTTTAATAATCGAACCTGATCTGTTTGCCACACACTTGTCCCTACATTTTTTTTCTCTCTCCGTGTTTAACCAAGCTCTCGCGCTTAAAATATATTGATTCATTTGCGAACGCTGTCCCACCGGCTCTACGGTGAACCATCAGCATAGCGGACACACTCGAAATCTTTTAGATACACTCTCCGAAAGCTGTACGATTTCTTTTCAGCACATTAACCACATCACCAACTCCAGGATTATATGTGACTTTAGGTGACGGCTTACAAAAGAAATCTGTCATCGTTCGTTTCATCTTCCTTCTTATTCAGCCTTTTAAATTCCGTGCGGTCGTCGGCTCCCTGTCACATGACAACAGAGCGCCGCGAAAGCGAGTGATTCACAGCTAAGATTAACCAATCTAAAATCTGCTTTAAAGTTAAGAACGTAAGGATGAAGTTTGATTGGTTATGTACTGTTGGATAGAATGATGGTCCGGCCACCGTGTATCAGCGCACATAAGGTACACACTGTACAGTAATTTGCGAACGTTTTGTAGAGAAAAAGAAAACAGGTCGCACCACAACCATTATTTGCACTCGCACAAATGCTCCCAAATATATTTTTAGGTTGCACAGATTAAATTTCAGGAGCATATGCGACCAAAATGGTGACTTGCAATTTCGAGCCTTGAATCATCATCACTACCATCATCATCATTACAATCATCATCATCATCACCATCACCATCATCATCATTACAATCATCATCATCATCACCATCACCATCATCATCATCACTATCATCATCATCACCATCATCATCATCACTATCATCATCATCACAATCATCATCATCACAATCATCATCATCATCACCATCATCATCATCATCACAATCATCATCATCATCATCACCATCATCATCATCATTACAATCATCATTATCACCATCATCATCACTACCACCATCATCATCATCACCATCATCATCATTACTACCACCATCATCATCATCATCATCATCATCATTACTACCACCACCATCATCATCATCACCATCATCATCATTACTACCACCATCATCATCATCATCATCACCATCATCATCACCATCATCATCATCACCACCATCATCATCATCAATCGCAGGCAGCTGATGTGCAGAGCTCAAGAGGTTTTGGCAGAAAAAAATAATCATTCTTTCAGATGATTCAATACATTTAAAACAGAGTAAAACCCAAACTCCTCCATCACTGATGTAGACACACTCGTCTATTTTAACTCGATGATTGAAGGAAAAACCTGCTCTTTGTAACAGAGAAGAGAGAAGAGCTCTTCTGAAAAGCACATTATTCATCATCTAATGTCTTTGATGCTCTTGTCAGGAATGATAGATAGACTGAGATCATCCAATCAATCATGAGCTTCAGTTTCTGAACACTGAGAACTGGAGACTCTCACCTTAAGACGACATCCATACAGTCCATGACTTTCCTGACATCAATCATATCTCACTGAACGAAGGTCAATACAAATTCCTCAGTTAAACCTTTAGACAAACTATCATGACAGAGACAGATAGATTAATAAAATCATGGATGTTCAACTGCAGCTCGTGTTAAACACAGAACCACGACTGCGACTGTAAATATTGACAGTGAAGAGGGAGATCAAGCATCCCTCAACTCCATCGCTCACACACACACACACACACACACACACACACACCATCTGCTCCTCATCTGCTCCTCAAGGACACGATGAAGCAAAACCAGCCAGTTCACAAATACCATTCAACAAACCTCAGCTAACATGAACAGTCATGCTTCTATTAACGTTAACAAAGATGAATTAAAGCTGCGAGCAGCATTTATCAGGGTTCAAGCGTTTAAGGCCTTTACGCACACATGCATAAAAATATATTACGTTTTATTTAGCAAACATTTAACCACTTGCATCATAGATGGAAAAGACCATTTACAGCCAATACAGGCAATTTACCATAGAAAATATATGTTTTTTAAAGCTTTTTAACAGTTATAGCGCCACCTACGGTCCAATCTCCATAAAAGTTTGCATGCTTGTTTAGAATCATATGTCACATGTGCTCACCTATTTTCATAAAGTTTTGAGTTTTCATTTAGCATTTATAGGCTTTTGAGTGTATTTTTCCATGCCCATTTTCTAAATGCCCCTGTTATAGCTATCCAAAGGGAGAAGTCCAATATTGCTTATTAATGCATTAACTAATGGGACTTTATTGAAAAGTCTTACAGATATTTCTCATTTTAGCTCACCTCCACAACAACTTTTTTTTTTAGTCTTTTAAGAAAAAGGATTCTCATGGAAAACCAGGATATATGAGGAAAAAATCATGGAAACTAATTAAAAAAATACACATTTTATAGTTATTCAAAACTCTGAAATATTTTCTCTGGTATAAATTGAGTAAAAATATATTTTGGTAACACTTTGCAATAAGGTTCATTAGTTAACATTAGTTAATGTATTTACTAACAAGAACTGACAATGAGCAAAACATTAGTTACAGTATTTATTAATCTTTGTTAATGTTAGTTAATAATAATACAGCTATTCATTGTTTATGTTAGTTCACGGTGCATTAACTAATGTTAACAAATACAACCTTTGATTTTAATAACGTATTAGTAAATGTTGAAATTAATATTAACTAAGATTAATAAATGCTGTAGAAGTATTGTTCATTCTTAGTTCATGTTAACTAAGGAAGTTAAATAATGTTAACTAAAGAACCTTATTGTAAAGTGTTACCGATATTTTTATAAATCCATATCAAGTAAATCAGAAATGACTGGAATTGTGGGACATTCAAATGTTGAAATAGTCAGAAATATCCAGCGAGAGCTACTCTTTCTGAAAGCATCATCATCACAGATGATAAATAACAGATTTAAACATGATCCGAGCACAGATGGATGTTACGGAACGATGGGATTCGCAGCAGGAGAGCGGATCCTCTGCAGGGTCATGTGATGTGATCTGTCAGGGTCATGTGATGTGATCTGTCAGGGTTTGACACGGTCAGCTCATGAATCTTGAGTCTCTGCTGTCAGAGTTTCTCGGCCCACGCTGAGTCTCGACTCTAATGAGCCTGAGAACCACAGAATGCATCAGTCTGTCTCTCTCTCTCTCTGCAGAGGCAACTTATTATCATTTCAGTTTAACTTGATGTACTAAAATAACTAACACTGAAAAATAATAGTTATGTAGACATTTATGTAGACATTAAAAAAAAAAAAACTAACTTTTGGTCACTAAATATAACAAAAAAAAAATCACACAATTAAATAAAAAAAAGTAGAAAAAATAATTCAAAATACTAATAAAACTATATCAATATTTTAAAAATTAAAATAAAAACATGACTAAAACATAATTACACTTGTACATTTTAAAAACATTTTAAAATGAACTGAAAACAAAAATTCAAAAATAAAAACTAATTTAAAATATTTGTAAAAATTATATAGACATTTAAAAAACAAATAACAAAAATACTAAAGCAATTAAAAAAAAAGGAAATTTAAATATAAAAATAAAATATAATTCAAAATATAAACTATATAGACGCATGTAAAAAACGAATAAAATGACAAAACAATACTAAGAAAAATACGAAATCTTTATTAAATTATAATTTTTAAATATTTGACTGAGATCATCAGCTGATGATGTCATACGCGGGGTTGATCACCTGACCCGATGGATCTGAGAGCGTCAGCTGATGATGTCATAAGCGGCGATGATCACCTGACCCGACGGCTCTGAGAGCATTAGCTGATGATGTCATACGCGGGGTTGATCACCTGACCCGACGGATCTGAGAGCGTCAGCTGATGATGTCATACGCGGCGATGATCACCTGACCCGACGGCTCTGAGAGCGTCAGCTGATGATGTCATACGCGGGGTTGATCACCTGACCCGACGGATCTGAGAGCGTCAGCTGATGATGTCATACGCGGCGATGATCACCTGACCCGACGGATCTGAGAGCGTCAGCTGATGATGTCATACGCGGGGTTGATCACCTGACCCGACGGATCAGAGAGCGTCAGCTGATGATGTCATAAGCGGCGATGATCACCTGACCCGACGGCTCTGAGAGCATTAGCTGATGATGTCATACGCGGCGATGATCACCTGACCCGACGGATCTGAGAGCGTCAGCTGATGATGTCATACGCGGCGATGATCACCTGACCCGACGGATCTGAGAGCGTCAGCTGATGATGTCATAGATCCGATGATCACCTGACCCGACGGATCTGAGAGCGTCAGCTGATGATGTCATACGTGGCGATGATCACCTGACCCGACGGATCTGAGAGCGTCAGCTGATGATGTCATACGCGGCGATGATCACCTGACCCGACGGATCTGAGCGCGTCAGCTGATGATGTCATAAGCGGCGATGATCACCTGACCCGACGGATCTGAGAGCGTCAGCTGATGATGTCATACGCGGGGTTGATCACCTGACCCGACGGATCTGAGAGCGTCAGCTGATGATGTCATACGCGGCGATGATCACCTGACCCGACGGATCTGAGAGCGTCAGCTGATGATGTCATACGCGGCGATGATCACCTGACCAGACGGATCTGAGAGCGTCAGCTGATGATGTCATACGCGGGGTTGATCACCTGACCCGACGGATCTGAGAGCGTCAGCTGATGACGTCATACGCGGCGATGATCACCTGACCAGACGGATCTGAGAGCGTCAGCTGATGATGTAATACGCGGGGTTGATCACCTGACCCGACGGATCTGAGAGTGTCAGCTGATGATGTCATACGCAACGATGATCACCTGACCCGACGGATCTGAGAGCGTCAGCTGATGATGTCATACGCGGCGATGATCACCTGACCAGACGGATCTGAGAGCGTCAGCTGATGATGTCATACGCGGCGATGATCACCTGACCAGACGGATCTGAGAGCGTCAGCTGATGATGTCATACGCGGGGTTGATCACCTGACCCGACGGATCTGAGAGTGTCAGCTGATGATGTCATACGCAACGATGATCACCTGACCCGACGGATCTGAGAGCGTCCGCTGATGATGTCATACGTGGCGATGATCACCTGACCCGACGGATCTGAGAGCGTCAGCTGATGATGTCATACGCGGGGTTGATCACCTGACCCGACGGATCTGAGAGTGTCAGCTGATGATGTCATAAGCGGCGATGATCACCTGACCCGACGGATCTGAGAGTGTCAGCTGATGATGTCATAAGCGGCAATGATCACCTGACCCGACGGATCTGAGAGCGCCAGCTGATGATGTCATACGCGGGGTTGATCACCTGACCCGACGGATCTGAGAGTGTCAGCTGATGATGTCATAAGCGGCGATGATCACCTGACCCGACGGATCTGAGAGTGTCAGCTGATGATGTCATACACGGCGATGATCACCTGACCCGACGGATCTGAGAGCGTCAGCTGATGATGTCATACGTGATGATGATCCCCTGACCCGACGGATCTGAGAGCGTCAGCTGATGATGTCATACGTGATGATGATCACCTGACCCGACGGATCTGAGAGCGCCTGGTGATGACGTCATACGCGACGATGATCACCTGACCCGACGGATCTGAGAGCGTCCGCTGATGATGTCATACGCGACGATGATCACCTGACCCGACGGATCTGAGAGCGTCCGCTGATGATGTCATACGCGACAATGATCACCTGACCCAACGGATCTGAGAGCGTCAGCTGATGTCGTCATACGCGGCGATGATCACCTGACCCGACGGATCTGAGAGCGTCCGCTGATGATGTCATACGCGACGATGATCACCTGACCAGACGGATCTGAGAGCGTCAGCTGATGATGTCATACGCGCCGATGATCACCTGACCAGACGGATCTGAGAGCGTCAGCTGATGATGTCATACGCGCCGATGATCACCTGACCCGACGGATCTGAGAGTGTCAGCTGATGATGTGAAGATGATAAAGACTCTTCATCAATCGTCTCTGCTAATGAAATCCGGGCAGAAAAGACGAGCTCATCTGATGTCAATCTGTCCCAGAAAATCAGCTCGACTTGACAACTTAATCGTCTAATCGAGAAGATATCTGGAGACAAACGAGGAGTTGAGATCAGGTGACCAGATTACTTCTGTACTCTAAACCAAAGACGTCCTCCTGGAGGAAAACTGACTTTTCCAGTCCGATGTTCTAGACCAGTGGTCTTAAACTCGCGGCCCGCGGGGTGATATTTTGCGGCCTCCTACTTGACATTAAAGTTTATTGTTAGTGCGGCCCGTCGTTTCGTGTGCCGCGTTTTAAAAAAAACAATTTTTATCCCTTATGGCTTACCATAGATAGTCTCGTGACAGCTTACGGTGGGTTTGTTGTCAATAGTTGTCGTAGACAACCGCGAAGTACAAATATACTGCGCCTGGAAAAAATGAGCGCGTCGCTTCAATTATGAGCGCGCTTGCCGCGCGCCTACATTTGAAATAACGAACTTGAGCGCGTGCAAAATATGTGAGCGCGATATGTGAAGATGTGAACAGGCCTCTTGGCGAGCTACCACCAATCAGGCCACGAGCTACTGGGAGCTCGCGAGCGACGTGTTGGAGATCCCTGCTCTAAAACAATGTGAGAATTATCATTTTGAGCTTGTAATATGTGTTCAACAGGTTGATAAGAAGGTTTGCTTTGATTTGTGCAAAGTCAGTAGTTTGCCTGAGACACTATACATGTGTAGAAAGAATTAAATAAGACGGGCAGACATGACTGCAAATATTTGTATTTCAAAAGCAATAATTGTTTTTTTAAAGGTGCATTGTATAATAAATGGAAATGTGCCTTCCAAAAAAACATTCAATATCATATTGTATAAAGAAAATAAAAAGGACATGAGCAAATATAAGTATCACAAAGATGTGTTATAAGGAAAAGAAAAATAATGTTTGTAAAATGAAGCATCACAAAGATGATGTGTATAAGGAAAAAACGAAGAAAGTTTGTAAAATGAACTTCAACTGTCAGAAGGACAGCTCATGAAGAACCAATCATGTACAGAAAGGAATGTTCAAATTCAGAGGAACAGTTCAGAAGAAACGTTAATAATAAAGATTGAGAAGATTGGATCAGTTGCGCTCCTTTTTTGGATTACTTGAATACTATTTTTTGTGGAATACTTGATGCGGCCCAGCCTGACCCAGACTCTACCTCCAGCGGCCCCCAGTTAAGTTGAGTTTGAGACCCCTGTTCTAGACAAATGGATGCTGGATATTTGTGCGGTTTTTCACACTGTAAACATGATTATTCAAACTTGTGCATAAAGACTCTTATCGTATGTTTTACAAGAAAATACTATTTCAGTCTTTGCACTTCAAAATTTCAAATTTACTTCAATGTGTGACTTGATTATTATGCAGTTAATTGTGAGATTTACTAGTGATTTCTGAGGGAAAAGTATTTCTGGTTTCAGTGAGAATAAACCTGAAGAAGCTCAACCTGCTCGCCTAGAGAAAGAGCTGATTCACCAAACGCCTCCTCACTCACACACACACACTCTCTCACACACACACACACACACGGATTTTTCCATGGAAATCGCAGCATAATATTGCAGTGTTCTAAAAATAAGATATTTCGCATCATTTCAGAATACGCTGCTGCTAATCACACACTCTCTCACACACACACTCTCAGCGTGACTGAGGAACAACTCTCACACACACTCTCTCACACACACTCAGTGTGACTGAGGAACACAACTCTCACACACACTCTCTCACACACACACTCTCAGCGTGACAGAGGAACACAACTCTCACACAGACTCTCTCACACACACTCAGCGTGACTGAGGAACAACTCTCACACACACTCTCTCACACACACTCAGCGTGACTGAGGAACACAACTCTCACACACACACTCTCTCACACACACACTCTCTCTCTCACACACACACACACACACACACTCACACACTCACACACTCACACACACACTCTCACACACACACACACACACACACACACACACACACACACACACACACACACACACTCACACACTCACACACTCTCACACACTCACACTCTCAAACACACACAGACCTCGTCAGGGGCGGAAGGACCAAAAAGGGCAAAAAGAGTTCCTTGTTTGTTTTTTTCTTTTTATCCTTTATTTCCTTGGCATTCTATGAAAAGATGTTGATACAATTAGAATGCATAACACATCAAATGAAAATAGGGAAATTATTATAATATTACTAAATATTATTTAGAACACAACTTTTATGAATTTTGAAGCTAGAACAACCCCAAGGTTGCGTGACTTCAAAGTCACCATCACTAGCTTCCGACAACTCTTTCAGGGAACGTTTACACGACAACGATGTACTAAAAACAGAAGTTTCCACAAACAGAGAACATAAAAAATTTAAATAAAAATCCCCTTTCACAAGGATTTGCGAAAACGACTAAAAACGCTGTATATGCAAAGCAGGCCAGTAGTTGGTGATGCCACTTTGTGAAGAAACACTACACGCCTATATGTGTGCCACACACACACACACACACACACACACACACACACAGACACACCATCTCCTGCTGACTATAATGAAACATTCCGGACTGGAGGGCTCTTGTGTCTCCATGGAAACAATCCGAAAATTATGGCAATCAATGAAACCGCTGTGAAAACGCTGGATATCATATTGTTAACGTGAACAGCAGCAGATCTTACATGAGCTCGTTCAAAACCAACTCATACACACTCAAGAGTTTGACAGATGAGTCTTCAGTCATCAAACACTGACGTGAAAGAGTGAATGTGATTGGCTGAAACATGCAACACACTTCAGTTGCACACACACACACACACACATCTGAACGAGTGAGAATACACACACACACACCTGAACGAGTGAGAATACACACACACACACACACACCTGAGCGAGTGAGAACACACACACACACACACACACCTGAACGAGTGAGAATACACACACACACACCTGAACGAGTGAGAATACACACACACACACACACCTGAGCGAGTGAGAACACACACACACACACACACCTGAACGAGTGAGAATACACACACCTGAACGAGTGAGAACACACACACACCTGAGCGAGTGAGAACACACACACACACACCTGAACGAGTGAGAATACACACACACACACACACCTGAACGAGTGAGAATACACATACACACCTGAGCGAGTGAGAATACACACACCTGAGTGAGTGAGAACACACACACACACACCTGAAATGACGTTGTTCACGTCGATGTCGTCGTCCTCGTCTTTGATGCGCAGGAACTTCGCAGACGGAGAGATTCTGGACAGAGAGAGAGATCAGAACTCATCATCATCATCATCATCATCATCATCATCATCACCACCATCATCATCATCATCACCACCATCATCATCTTCATCATCATCACCATCATCTGCATCATCATCACCATCATCATCATCATCACCACCATCATCTTCATCATAATCTTCATCATCACCACCATCATCTTCATCATCATCATCTTCATCATCATCATCATCATCGTCATCATCTTCATCATCATCATCATCATCATCATCATCACCATCATCATCATCATCTTCATCATCGTCATCATCTTCATCTTCACCATCATCATCTTCATCATCATCATCATCATCATCATCATCATCATCACCACCATCATCTTCATCATAATCTTCATCATCACCACCATCATCTTCATCATCACCACCATCATCTTCATCATCATCATCTTCATCATCGTCATCATCTTCATCATCATCATCATCATCGTCATCATCTTCATCATCATCATCATCATCATCATCATCATCACCATCATCATCATCATCATCATCTTCATCATCGTCATCATCTTCATCTTCACCATCATCATCTTCATCATCATCATCTTCATCATCATCACCATCATCATCATCATCATCATCATCATCATCACCACCATCATCTTCATCATAATCTTCATCATCACCACCATCATCTTCATCATCATCATCTTCATCATCGTCATCATCTTCATCATCATCATCATCATCACCACCATCATCACCATCATCATCATCATCTTCATCATCATCATCATCTTCATCATCATCATCTTCATCATCATCACAGCGCGTTCACAATCACAGATATGATCAAAATCTTAAAATCAACATTGTTTTGTACACAATTAAAACAATTACTTAAAATTAAAATAAATAAATATACAAGCAAAATTTTATATGCGAGCAAAAATTTTAAATGCATGCAAAAAATTTTATAAAAATACAAATACAAAATAAAAACATAATAAAATGAATAAAAATAAATAAGAAATAATTAAAAAAGCAAGCAAAATTTAAGATGCATGCAAAATAATTAATTACAAAATAGAAATGACAAAATAAAAATAAATGAATAAAATTTAAGATGCATGCAAAATTTCACAATTCTAAATAACAGCAAAACTAACTCTAGACTAATGAATGTAAGATAAAAGAAAACAGTCCGAAATAAAAGCCTGATGTGTTCAGACACAGTTAGTTTAATACTTCAGTTTTATATCTCTATTATTACAGTATTATTACCTGTGGTTCAGACAGCAGATCTCTGATCATATCTGATCATATATCCAATCATACATGATCATATATCTGATCATATATCTGATCAACATCCAATCATACATGATCATATATCTGATCATATATCTGATCATACATCCAATCATACATGATCATATATCTGATCATATATATGATCATACATCCAACCATACATGATCATATATCTGATCATATATCTGATCATACATCCAATCATACATGATCATATATCTGATCATATATCTGATCATACATCCAATCATACATGATCATATATCTGATCATATATCTGATCATACATCCAATCATACATGATCATATATCTGATCATATATCTGATCATACATCTGATCATACATCTGATCATACATGATCATATATCTGATCATATATCTGATCATACATCCAATCATACATGATCATATATCTGATCATATATCTGATCATACATCCAATCATACGTGATCATATATCTGATCATATATCTGATCATACATCTGATCATACATCCAATCATACATGATCATATATCTGATCATATATCTGATCATACATCCAATCATACATGATCATATATCTGATCATATATCTGATCATACATCCAATCATACGTGATCATATATCTGATCATATATCTGATCATACATCTGATCATACATCCAATCATACATGATCATATATCTGATCATACATCCAATCATACATGATCATATATCTGATCATATATCTGATCATACATCTGATCATACATCCAATCATACATGATCATATATCTGATCATACATCTGATCATACATGATCATATATCTGATCATACATCCAATCATACATGATCATATATCTGATCATATATCTGATCATACATCCAATCATACATGATCATATATCTGATCATATATCTGATCATACATCCAATCATACATGATCATATATCTGATCATACATCTGATCATACATCCAATAATACATGATCATATATCTGATCATACATCTGATCATATATCCAATCATACATGATCATATATCTGATCATATATCTGATCATACATCTGATCATACATCCAATCATACATGATCATATATCTGATCATACATCTGATCATACATCCAATCATACATGATCATATATCTGATCATACATCCAATCATACATGATCATATATCTGATCATATATCTGATCATACATCTGATCATACATGATCATATATCTGATCATATATCTGATCATACATCCAATCATACATGATCATATATCTGATCATACATCCAATCATACATGATCATATATCTGATCATACATCCAATCATACATGATCATATATCTGATCATATATCTGATCATACATCTGATCATACATCCAATCATACATGATCATATATCTGATCATACATCTGATCATACATCCAATCATACATGATCATATATCTGATCATACATCCAATCATACATGATCATATATCTGATCATATATCTGATCATATATCCAATCATACATGATCATATATCTGATCATATATCTGATCATATATCCAATCATACATGCTCATATATCTGATCATATATCTGATCATACATCCAATCATACATGATCATATATCTGATCATACATCCAATCATACATGATCATATATCTGATCATACATCTGATCATACATCCAATCATACATGATCATATCTGAATCAAGCTCATCACAGAAATAAACACTGCGTGAGACACTGCTTTAAACTTATTCGCAAATGTTTTATGCCATATTTCAGTTAACTGTGGATGGAAAGATCTGTGATGAAGGAAAGCAGAAACAGAGAGTCTGAACACACACACACACACACACACACACACACACACACACACACACACACACACACACACACACTATTTTATCTGTGGAAGTTCAGAGGATATTAAAACCCTCCCAGACATTCTGTAATTAAGAGTAAATAAAACATGAATGATAAATGGCTGGAAACGGATACAGAAACTCTGACGGAGTGAAAACAGCAAATTAACAGAAGTTCAACTCTATTCAAATCTCTCTTTTACAACACAGATATTTCAGACGTGCAATAAATCAATCCAGGACTCATTTTTAAAGAAATACTGCAGATGCGGAACAAATTAACCAAGTCTATCCATGATTTATTTAAGCATATTTTATGATTTAAAATTGGTTTATGTACAAATATGTCAATGCATATGAATTAGAAGTCAATCAATACTGAATTTTTTACTTTAAAACTAGTAGTTATACTTAATGTTTCAGTTTTTTTGTTTTTGTAATTTATCCTACATATATATTTTTAAATGTCTATATAGTTATTAAGTTTTAGTACTTCAGCTTAAACTACAGTACATAAAACTGAGAAATGTTGCCTCGACAACTAGCCGATTTCAAGTTAATTTTATATTTAATTTTTTTTCAGTTATTCTTTATTTTATTTTAAAGTAATGATTTTTTTTTTTTTACTTAACAATAACCCTGCAGTGCTCATTTTTATGTAATTCTATCGTATAGCCTTTTAAAGTTTAATAACAACTTTTCATATAATGATAATAATCAGCCACTTCAGGCTTTTTATGACCTGAAATTTGATTTAAAATAAACTGATTTTTTTTTTTTTTTACACAGGGACCCTGTTTACTTTTTGAAGCTTGAAAATGTTGATTATGTAGACTTTTAATGCGTGGACAAAAGTTTGAGCTCAAAAGATGAATGAAAGTCATGTTTATTTCCTGTCTCTGTGAAGCCCCTCCTCCTGAAAAGCACACTGTGCTCTGATTGGTCGGCTGGATCAGTGTGTTGTGATTGGTCGAGCGCTTCGAGTGTGTTTGGGAAATGTCCCGCCCCTTACCATAACCACCAGTTTAACACACTACTAACTAACTCAACCAGGCCCCTCCCCTTTATTCTGCGTATGAATTATTATAATGAGGAATATTGTGACGTGTTCGTTCCCGGAAGAAACTAAAGATACAATGGAGGCGTTTCAGGAGTTCAGAAACACTGACACTGATATAGAGAAGAGCTGGAGCTTTATCATGATCAAACAGCAACATT
>JAPDVR010000023.1:1054086-1074086 GCA_026230005.1 Gila orcuttii | reverse complement strand
AGTCTTTACTCTTCAGTCTTCAGTTTTTACTCTTCAGTCTTCAGTCTTTACTCTTCAGTCTTTACTCTTCAGTCTTTACTCTTTACTCTTCACTCTTCAGTCTTTACTCTTCAGTCTTCACTCTTTACTCTTCAGTCTTCAGTCTTTACTCTTCAGTCTTTACTCTTCAGTCTGTACTCTTTACTCTTCAGTCTTTACTCTTTACTCTTCAGTCTTTACTCTTCAGTCTGTACTCTTTACTCTTCAGTCTTTACTCTTCAGTCTGTACTATTTACTCTTCACTCTTTACCCTTCAGTCTTTACTCTTTACCCTTCAGTCTTTACTCTTCAGTCTTCATACTCTTCAGTCTTCACTAGGGCTGCAACAACTAATCGATATAATCGATAATAATCGATTATGAAAATCGTTGTCAACGAATGTCATTATCGATTAGTTGCTCTGCTTACGTCACGGGGAGCATTTACTGGTGATTGGTTGAAACAGGCCTATCATGATGCGGCACACACGCACACACACGAACGGTCTCTCTCCCTGTGCCGCTCTGTCGTGCGCGCGCTACACAGTTTGGACTTTGGAGCACTCTCTTCTGTCTCGCATGCGCTCTCTTGCTTGCACGCTCTAGATTCCAGGAGTTTGAACTAATTTGCGGGCATCAGGGAGCCGCTATCAATATGCAGGAGACTCCCGGAACTTCCGGGAGACTTGGGATGTCTGTATTTTGTCTCGGGCATCAGGTTGTGCAATCATTTCGCTCGCAACATACGTGATGGATTAAAATAGCGCTACGCAGAAATAGGCTAAATTAAAACGGTGTTTAGAAAGTGAAGCACTAAATATAAAGGCAGTTATTAACAGCAGCAGTAAAAGATTGTTTTTTAGTCACTGTAGTCAGTGGTTTTCAGCGAATGCTTGTGCACTAATGCATCATTTTCTTGTCCTTTTAATCAAGCCTGTTTGCTGCGTCTCCATTCCGTTCTCTTTTTATAGCATTTCTCTTCTATTAAGTTTTAATTGTTTTACAAACGCAATCTACTGCGGCTCTACTACGTTCACACGCTTTTTTTCAGTCTTTCTATATTTATTTTAGCAATTTATCCTTATAATTAATTGAATCTTAAATAAAAATTAAATGAATTATGTACTTTACATGTTTTTGGTTTCTATCTTCACATCTGAACATGTCTGTGTAAATTAGTTTTTAACAAAAATTATGTTAAAACAATGTTGTATATAATTTAGATTTTTTTGTTTTTCATGGTTGTCAACTTGCCATCAGCAATTATCATTAAAAACAATGCAAATATTGATATTAGTAAAACTCAATGTGTGGCTTTTGTACACTTTTACACATAAATACCATGATTAAGGGTTTTATTTAGTTGTAATAAACAAAAAATCAAATTGAAATTTTATCAGATTAATCAATTAATCGAAAAAATAATCGTCCGATTAATCGATTATGAAAATAATCGTTAGTTGCAGCCCTACTCTTCAGTCTTTACTCTTCACTCTTCATACTCTTCAGTCTTCACTCTTCATACTCTTCAGTCTTTACTCTTCACTCTTCATACTCTTCAGTCTTTACTCTTTACTCTTCAGTCTTTACTCTTTACTCTTCAGTCTTTACTCTTTACTCTTCAGTCTTTACTCTTTACTCTTCAGTCTTTACTCTTCAGTCTTTACTCTTCAGTCTTTACCCTTCAGTCTTTACTCTTCAGTCTTTACTATTCAGTCTTTACTCTTCAGTCTTTACTCTTCAGTCTTTACTCTTCAGTCTTTACTCTTCAGTCTTTCCTCTTTACTCTTCAGTCTTTACTCTTCAGTCTTCACTCTTCAGTCTTTACTCTTCAGTCTTTACTCTTCAGTCTTTACTCTTCAGTCTTTACTCTTCAGTCTTCACTCTTCAGTCTTTACTCTTCAGTCTTTACTCTTCAGTCTTCACTCTTCAGTCTTCAGTCTTTACTCTTCAGTCTTTACTCTTTACTCTTCAGTCTTTACTCTTTACTCTTCAGTCTTTACTCTTCAGTCTTTACCCTTCAGTCTTTACTCTTCAGTCTTTACTCTTCAGTCTTTACTCTTCAGTCTTTACTCTTCAGTCTTTCCTCTTTACTCTTCAGTCTTTACTCTTCAGTCTTTACTCTTCAGTCTTTACTCTTCAGTCTTTACTCTTCAGTCTTTACTCTTCAGTCTTCACTCTTCAGTCTTTACTCTTCAGTCTTTACTGTTTACTCTTCAGTCTTTACTCTTCAGTCTTTACTCTTCAGTCTTTACTCTTCAGTCTTTACTCTTTACTCTTCAGTCTTTACTCTTTACTCTTCAGTCTTTACTCTTTACTCTTTACTCTTTAGTCTTCAGTCTTTACTCTTTAGTCTTCAGTCTTTACTCTTCAGTCTTTACTCTTCAGTCTTTACTCTTCAGTCTTTACTCTTCAGTCTTTACTCTTCAGTCTTTACTCTTTACTTATCAGTCTTCACTCGGTTCTGCTCCTGAAACACTGAAGAAACTCACTGCGTATTTCTGAGGTGAAGCAGAGACGTGTTTAAGAGATTCTCAGGTCAAACTCAGCATATGGATCTAAGAATAGAGATCCACTCACTGCACTGGGAGAAACCACTTCACACTCGAAAACACAGCTCTACCTGTGTGTGTGAGAAAAATGATGCAACTGGACTGCATTGAAAAAGAACATCCAGTGCATCTTGCACTCAACATATTATAATATTATTTATTTATTCATTCCAGCATGAGCTCAAAGTGACATTCATATTCAAACGGCCAAAACACGACTTTATATGTTTCTCATCCTACACTTTAACAGATAATGAGTTCATCTATAATAAAGATTAAATTATGAAGCTCCAATAGACAAGGCGGTAGAAGATAATGATTACTCATTATAATATGCATGTTAAATTATGCATATATTGCAATATATTTTAGCTCACATAGCCCTTGTCTAAAATTTATATAAAAATTCACATTAAATTATAAAACAGAACAACCATTTTTAAATTCTCAAAAATATTATTAATTTAATGTATTTAATTTAATATTAAAAATAATTAAATAAAAAATAGAAAATGAATACAAAAACAAAATAAATAAAAATAAATAAACAAATAAACAAGTAAAATTTTATATGCATGCAAAATAAAATAAAAAGTACACAAATATATATATATATATATATTTTTTTTTTTTTGGAAAACGAATACAAATACAAAAAATAAAAATAAATAAACAAGTAAAATTTAAGATGCATGCAAAATTAAAAATATAAAAATAAAACGGCACTGTAACTGATAATGAGTTCATCTATAATAAAGATTGAATTATGACGCTCCAGTAGACGAGGCGGTAAAAGATTATGATTACTCATAATATGCATGTTAAATTATGCATCTGTTGGAATATAGTTCAGCTCATATAGCTCGTTTACTGTAATAATGGCTTTGGGTGTCTCATATAAACAAAGTCTGAGTGTCGGACTCATTTAACTCTAGAGGACGTTTATTAAAGTGATGCAAACCACAGCAGTCCAAGAAAACTGAAACGACTGCAACATTCTGCTTAAACTGCGAGTTTTGAGATAAACTGAATGCAAATGCATGCAAATAGGATGTAAATGAGGTTTTAATGAAACCAATTTCAAAATTCCATCTCTAAGCAGAGGATTTTGCAGAAGCACAGCTTTAAAAGGGTTTCTTTCTTATGCTGTCTGTGTAATCAGAAGTGGCTTTCTAAAAAAAGACTGTATCCTTTCTCTATATGTGAGCAATTGAATCTCCAGTGATTATATGCCTGGGAAAGGTGAGCTACAGGAATAGCAGCGGATCCGAGGGTCCGTTATATTGTGGAATTACACTCTGTTCCCGTCTGAGCTCGTTTAGCGCTCGTTCGGCTCATTTGTGAGCAGATGCTACTGAGAGAAGCACAAGTTTTGTTATTAATATTAAATAAAGGACTTTCTCAGTAGCTTTGGGTACGTTTTCTTCATAATCAGTCATTATTATTAGTGGGGTACCCCAGGGTTCAATACTGGGCCCGTTTCTTTTTAACATACAGTCAAACCAAAAATTATTCAGACACCAGATATTATTTTTTATATTATTTTACTAGTTTTTATTTCACTAAAAATAAAGTAAACTGTGACATATTATACCCAAAAACTCTTCATACAGTGACTACCAGTAAAATTTGTGACCAAAAATGATTCAGACACTTTGAGCTGATCATGTTTTAAGTGTTTTTTCTTTAATTGCTAATGCACCTTTTTACACCACAGACTGAACAACATGAAGCATTGCTTGGTAATTGGTTGAGCTAAACTGGTATTATCTAATTGTGTAGTTAAATTTAACAGCTGACAGATATTCAACATAATTCATGTGTGAGAGTCTAACAGAAGGATGGACAAAACCAGTCAAATATCAACTGAGTTCTTGTCATATTTAAATACCATTTTCTAAACTATAGCGAATAAACTGTGATAATAATAGAAATGTTGAAGGTGTCTGAATATATTTCGGTTTGACTGTATATATGCTTCTGCGTGGGAATATTATTAGGAAGCATAATGTTTCTTTGCATTTTTATGCTGATGATTCTCAGCTTTATTTGCTGATGAAAACTGGTGATTTATTTCATCAGTTTCATGCCTTCAGATAGTCCAAAACGCAGATGCAAGGCCGCTGAATTATGCCATTTTAGGATCCAATTTAAGATTTTGTTGTTTGTTTTTAAATCTCTTAGTGACCAAACTCCATCTAATCTTAAAGACTTTCTTTTAACCCCAATACAGATTTTAAAACTAGGCTAAAAACGCATCTTTACTCCAGTGTTTTAATTTTTTTTTATATTTTTGCATTGTATTTTTAATGTATTGCATTCTTATTTCTGTTCAGCTCTTTGTACAGCTGTTTTTAAATGTCCTATATAAATAAAATTGATTTACAACAGCACTAAACTCCGAATGATTCGATCTAAACCCCAAGCACACGTCGAGCTCTGGCACACGCACGCAGGTTTAACAGGACAAATGAAGGATTCGTTCAAGCCGTGACTTTCATCAGAGAGAACAGATGCATGCTGGGATTGGGACACACAGGCTGTTGTTGGCTGAGAGTTTCAACAGATGCGTTCGTCTCTGAACAGAGTCCAGGAGAAACCAGTCCTCACAAACTCCTCAAGATCACAGAAAATAACACAATACTTGCCTTGAATAAAGCTTTAGTTTTTCTTTAGTGTTTCAAAGCACTAAAGAAGCAGCAAGACAAAAGCCAATGGCGACAAAGGCGGAATAAAGGTGTTAAAGGCGACAGTGCTTGCAACAGCAAGGTAATGGGTTCGATTCCCTGGAAATGCATGAACTGATAAAGTGTGGTTGTGTGTGTCACCTGTGGTGTCCGGTGTATTTTGCTCCTTTGATGTGTCCGATGCCCCTGCAGCCCGGAGTCGGACACACACCCTGCGTCACCGAGCTCTTCAAGTCTGAGAGCCCTGCGTGTGCTGTAAAACAACAACACACATGCTCAAAACAACAATACACATGCTCAAAACAACAACACACATGCTCAAAACAACAACACACATGCTCAAAACAACAATACACATGCTCAAAACAACAACACACATGCTCAAAACAACAACACACATGCTCAAAACAACAATACACATGCTCATAACAACAACACACATGCTCAAAACAACAACACACATGCTCAAAACAACAACACACATGCTCAAAACAATACACATGCTCAAAACAACAACACACATGCTCAAAACAACAACACACATGCTCAAAACAACAACACACATGCTCAAAACAACAACACACATGCTCAAAACAACAACACACATGCTCAAAACAACAACACACATGCTCAAAACAACAACACACATGCTCAAAACAACAACACACATGCTCAAAACAACAATACACATGCTCAAAACAACAACACACATGCTCAAAACAACAATACACATGCTCAAAACAACAACACACATGCTCAAAACAACAACACACATGCTCAAAACAACAACACACATGCTCAAAACAACAACACACATGCTCAAAACAACAACACACATGCTCAAAACAACAACACACATGCTCAAAACAACAACACACACGCTCAAAACAACAACACACATGCTCAACACACAATGAATGAGCGCAGTGCATTAGACTGCATTTGACTTCATGAAACACTAATGTAACATTTTTCTACAGTGGTACTCTAGTGACCAGCGGCTATTTCAGTTCCACACACACACACACACACGGATGATAATAATGCTTCATATATCATACTAAACACAGAAAAACTTCACGTCTCTCCGGTCAGCCGAGTAATTCATCATGTGCTCTGTTAGTGTGGCATAATGGGAACAGACTCTCTCACACGGGGGTTCTAGCGGGTGACCCGTCCCTCTCACACACACACACACTCACCGAGCGGGGGTTCTAGCGGGTGACCCGTCCCTCTCACACACACACACACTCACCGAGCGGGGGTTCTAGCGGGTGACCCGTCCCTCTCACACACACACACACTCACCGAGCGGTGGTTCTAGCGGGTGACCCGTCCCTCTCACACACACACACACACACTCACCGAGCGGGGGTTCTAGCGGGTGACCCGTCCCTCTCACACACACACACACTCACCGAGCGGTGGTTCTAGCGGGTGACCCGTCCCTCTCACACACACACACACACACTCACCGAGCGGTGGTTCTAGCGGGTGACCCGTCCCTCTCACACACACACACACTCACCGAGCGGGGGTTCTAGCGGGTGACCCGTCCCTCTCACACACACACACACACACTCACCGAGCGGTGGTTCTAGCGGGTGACCCGTCCCTCTCACACACACACACACTCACCGAGCGGGGGTTCTAGCGGGTGACCCGTCCCTCTCACACACACACACACTCACCGAGCGGTGGTTCTAGCGGGTGACCCGTCCCTCTCACACACACACACTCACCGAGCGGGGGTTCTAGCGGGTGACCCGTCCCTCTCACACACACACACACACACACTCACCGAGCGGGGGTTCTAGCGGGTGACCCGTCCTGGAGCACCAGCCCATCGGATGAAGATCCGGCAGATCTGAATCCACCCAGAAATCAAACTTCTCATGCCAGCCGTCGAAATGCACCTGAGGAACCGAGATCCTTATTACACAACAACACAACCAATCAAACACGCAACGAGTTTCAGATGATGCAATAAACACAAAACAACATAGAAACTACTACAAAACGTGAGTCCAAAGGTAATAAATATAGAGATTATTTGAGGTCAAAAAATAAATAAATTAATACTTTTATTATTCATCAAGGATGCATTAAACTGTAGTAAAGACATTTATAATGTTAAAATAGATTTTTTTTTTAAATAAATGGAGGCATTCACAGGGTTCGTACAGAGACTGTTAAATGAAATCCCAGGACTTTTCAAGAACTACTTTTTTGGTTTTCAATCAGAGATCTCACTTATCAAACAATATCTGTATTATCTTTCAAATTACAAAAAAATAAACTAATGAAAATAAACTTATAAAACAAAATGGTACAAATAAATTGCAGGAGATGCAATGACTGCGATAACTTTCACCATTGAAAGGATTCTATGACAAAGATTTCGCTTTCCTTATTAAATCTGATTTCCGCTCATGAATATATGATTGAGCTGAAGAATAAAAGCTGTATCATATACTTGGATATTTATATGAGCAATATTACACTCATAGCCATGCGAAACGCCTCTATATCTATATCTGACGAGCTACAGCAGAAATTTTGCATGAAAATAGTGTTTCATCAATAAAATTAAACACTTATTTCACATATACAGGTCCTTCTAAAAAAATTAGCATATTGTGATAAAGTTCATTATTTTCCATAATGTAATGATAAAAATTAAACTTTCATATATTTTAGATTCATTACACACCAACTGAAATATTTCAGGTCTTTTATTGTTTTAATACTGATGATTTTGGCATACAGCTCAAAAAATTTGCATATTTCATCCGACCAATAAAAGAAGTGTTTTTAATACAAAAAAAGTCAACCTTCAAATAATTATGTTCAGTTATGCACTCAATACTTGGTCGAGAATCCTTTTGCAGAAATGACTGCTTCAATGCGGCGTGGCATGGAGGCAATCAGCCTGTGGCACTGCTGAGGTGTTATGGAGGCCCAGGATGCTTCGATAGCGGCCTTAAGCTCATCCAGAGTGTTGGGTCTTGCGTCTCTCAACTTTCTCTTCACAATATCCCACAGATTCTCTATGGGGTTCAGGTCAGGAGAGTTGGCAGGCCAATTGAGCACAGTAATACCATGGTCAGTAAACCATTTACCAGTGGTTTTGGCACTGTGAGCAGGTGCCAGGTCGTGCTGAAAAATGAAATCAGATGGAAGCATGAAGTGCTCCAAAATCTCCTGATAGCTAGCTGCATTAACCCTGCCCTTGATAAAACACAGTGGACCAACACCAGCAGCTGACATGGCACCCCAGACCATCACTGACTGTGGGTACTCCAGTGCTGCTTCTCTGTAGCCCAGGTCAGGCGCTTCTGCCGCTGTTTCTGGTTCAAAAGTGGCTTGACCTGGGGAATGCGGCACCTGTAGCCCATTTCCTGCACACGCCTGTGCACGGCGGCTCTGGATGTTTCTACTCCAGACTCAGTCCACTGCTTCCGCAGGTCCCCAAGGTCTGGAATCGGTCCTTCTCCACAATCTTCCTCAGGGTCCGGTCACCTCTTCTCGTTGTGCAGCGTTTTTTGCCACACTTTTTCCTTCCCACAGACTTCCCACTGAGGTGCCTTGATACAGCACTCTGGGAACAGCCTATTTGTTCAGAAATTTCTTTCTGTGTCTTACCCTCTTGCTTGAGGGTGTCAATGATGGCCTTCTGGACAGCAGTCAGGTCGGCAGTCTTACCCATGATTGCGGTTTTCAGTAATGAAACAGGCTGGGAGTTTTTAAAAGCCTCAGGAATCTTTTGCAGGTGTTTAGAGTTAGTTAGTTGATTCAGATGATTAGGTTAATAGCTCGTTTAGAGACGCTTTTCATGATATGCTAATTTTTTGAGATAGGAATTTTGGGTTTTCATGAGCTGTATGCCAAAATCATCAGTATTAAAACAATAAAAGACCTGAAATATTTCAGTTGGTGTGCAATGAATCTAAAATATATGAAAGTTTAATTTTTATCATTACATTATGGAAAATAATGAACTTTATCACAATATTTTCATAAATATGGCTGTTTTCGGGGGTTTCCAGGACTTACATTTCAAAAATGCAAGCACTTTACGCTCCTTGTACAAACCCTGCATTCAAAATGTGTGTTGTGTGTAACTGGAGGATCGTGCTCTTCCTCACTTTGACTCTGTAGTCTTCGGTGTCAGTGACGGTGGCGACGCGGATCAGCATCGGGTTTCTTCTGTCCACACACTCCAGCTTCATGAGCGGCTGGAACCCGTGAGCCGGTCTCTACAGGAGCACCACAGGTCAGAACACACACACACACACACACACACACTCACTCACACTCACTCTCACTCACTCACTCTCACACTCACACTCACACACACTCACTCTCTCACTCACTCACTCACACACTCACACACTCTCACACACACACACTCACACTCACACACTCACTCACACTCACTCTCACTCACTCACTCTCACACTCACACTCACACACACTCACTCTCTCACTCACACACTCTCACACTCTCACACTCTCACACTCACTCACACTCACTCTCACACTCACACACACACACACTCACTCTCTCACTCACTCACTCACACAGTCACTCACTCACTCTCACTCACTCTCACACTCACTCACTCTCACACTCACACACTCTCACACTCACACACTCACTCTCACTCACTCTCACTCACTCTCACACTCACTCACTCTCACACTCACACACACACTCACTCTCACACTCTCTCACTCTCTCACTCACTCACTCTCACACTCACACACACACTCACTCTCACACTCTCTCACTCACTCACTCACACTCACTCACTCTCACTCACACACTCTCACACTCACACACTCACACTCACACACTCACTCACACTCACTCTCACTCACTCTCACTCACTCACTCTCACACTCACACACTCACTCACACTCACTCTCACACTCACACACACACACACTCACTCTCTCACTCACTCACACAGTCACTCACTCACACACTCACTCACTCACTCTCACTCACTCTCACACTCACTCACTCTCACACTCACACACACACTCACTCTCACACTCTCTCACTCTCTCACTCACTCACTCTCACACTCACACACACACTCACTCTCACACTCTCTCACTCTCTCACTCACACTCACACACTCTCACTCACAAACTCTCACACTCACTCACTCTCACTCACACACACTCTCACACTCACTCACTCACTCTCACACTCTCTCACTCTCACTCACTCACACACACACACACTCACACACTCTCTCACTCACACACTCTCTCACTCACACACTCTCTCACTCACACACACTCTCAAACTCACTCTCTCACTCTCACACTCACTCACTCTCTCACACTCACTCCCTCTCACACTCACTCACACACACACACTCTCACACTCACTCCCTCTCACACTCACTCACACACACACACTCTCACACTCACTCACTCTCACACTCACTCACTCTCACACTCACTCACTCACTCTCACACTCACTCACTCTCTCTCACACTCACACACACACTCACATACACTGCTATGAAACACACTCTCACCACACAGAAGGCTTGACTCGGGGCGGCAGATGCACTTGTGTCTTCCATGTAATCGTCCCAGATGAAATGCTCTGGATTGGGGTGTCCTAAAACACAGATACACACAAAATCACACACAAACACACCTGTACGTACGGCTCAGTTATTGGCACTGATGTTCCCTGAAGTGTTGTGTAAATGTGATTTTAAACAGATAGCGTGTGCTGTGGTGAATCGAGGTCACGCTTGGATGACTTCACTGATTCAGGAAAAACACCAGAGCTTTCCTCGCACACACTCCTCACACACACACTCCTCTCAAACACACACTCCTCACAGGTCCTGCTAAACGCTTTTGCATACAGTCATGTGAGAACCTATTATTATGGAAGCTTGTTTCCACCACAGAATAACAGAATAACTTACAATTGTGAGTAATAAAGTCAGAATTGTGTGTTCTAAATTTGCAATTCTGATTATAGATTATATCTTGCAATTCTGACTTTATAACACGCAATTCTGACTTTATTACACACAATTGTGAGTTTATAATTATAAGTCAGAATTGCAAGATAAAAAGCGTTTTATATTTATTCTGTGGTGGAAACAAGCTTCCTTATATTCTGCCCTTTTACAGTCTTGATGATGTTGTTTCAGGCTCTACTAGAACAGGTTTTCCTGCTTGAATGTTGATTATTTTCCTCATATTCTCCATTGTTGCGGCTCCTCTCTTCCCAGTCTGTCAGTAACGCTCTGTTTACTTCCTGTCTCTATGAAGCCCCTCCTTCTGAAAAGCACACTGTGCTCTGATTGGTCGGCTGGATCAGTGTGTTGTGATTGGTCGAGCGCTTCGAGTGTGTTTGGGAAATGTCCCGCCCCTTAACATAACCACCAGTTTAACACACTACTAACTAACTCAACCAGGCCCCGCCCCTTTATTCTGCGTATGAATTATTATAATGAGGACTTCGGTACCAAGTCGGTACTGAAATTTAAAAAATGTGGCGCTTTGAGCGTAATCGTAAACACCTCGATTGGCCATTGTGTTCACGAGCTCATCGGATATGCCTGTGATTGGCTACAAGTGAGTTTTTGCTTAAAACAAGCAAAATTATCTTGTTTCTGTTTGAATAAGATTATTTTTTTACCCCATTGGCAGATAATTTTGCTTTTTTTAAGCATCAACTCACTTAATTTTGATTAATTCCCCCGGAAAACGGGACATAATATCTTATGGCATTTTACTCATCTAGTAAATGCATCTTGATTTAAGAATTTTTACATATTTGGACTGGAAACAAGACAAAAATACTAAGTAAAAAAAGCATTTTTTGCAGTAGGGGTATAAAATATACTAGTATACACTAAATATATGCTACATATTCTAAATGTCATAATCATTTGTTAACAAACAAGTATTCATTACTGAGCTCATTGTTTCTGCCTTAAATTATTACATTGTTTAAATTAATACCTTTTTAGCTAACTGTGATTTTGTATATGTAAATTTCTGAAATACATAACTCTGATAATAACAGATCACTGTAAACTGTAAAATGGACTCATGCATTTTCTGTAAAGCTGCTTTGAAATGATGTGTATTGTGAAAAGCGCTATAGAAATAAATGTGAATAGAATAGAATAGAATAGAAGTGAAGTATCCTGTCGGGTCATACACACCCTGAGGTGCCGTGAGCGGGCGGCCGTGATCCTGACACCAGCCCACCGGGTGGATATGAGGACTGCTCGCGTCACACCTGAACAACACAACATCACAACATTAGCATCACTTCCTGCCGTGCAACCAATAATGTGAGGCGTTCATCCAGCCAATGGAAAACAGTTTTTAAAAAAACAACGTGTGTGTCTACAGTGTGTGAGAGCTTTACTTCGGTTTCATGCTTATTATAGGAAGACAAATAATATACAGATAAACCAAAATTTATTCAGACACCATTCTCACAGTTTATTCGCTATAGTTGGTAATAAAATTAATCAGAGTTATGATATTTGACTGGTTTTGTCTGTCCTTCTGTTAGACTCTCACACATGAATTATGTTGAATATCTGTCAGCTGTTAAATTTAACTACACAATTAGATAATACCAGTTTAGCTCAACCAATCACCAAGCAATGCTTCATGTTGTTCAGTCTGTGGTGTAAAAATCTGCATTAGTTATTAAAGAAAAAACACTTAAAACATGATCAGCTCAAAGTGTCCGAATCATTTTTGGTCACTAATTTTTACTGGTAGTCACTGTATGAATAATTTTTGAGTAGAATATGTCACAGTTTCCTTTATTTTGCTCTCTTCACTTACATAAATGAACTATAGTGTCCTGCACACACTAGTAAATATGATATCTGGAGTCTGAATAATGTTGGGACTGTATGAGAGCTGAATGTGAGCATCTGTGCGAGAGCTTCTCCTGCTGGATACTGACAGTAATAACACATTTATGATTTTTCTGCATTAATCCATTTATATCTGCTCTGAGAACACACTCGTCTCTCGACTCTATTTTTACCTCCTCTTCCTCTCCAGGGCTTTTCATGAGCAAATCAAATCCCAGCGGTTATGTGGATTTATGTAAAGCACAGACGTGCATTACTGCATGTGAGACTGGAATCAATCAGTCGTTATAAACACACGTTACATAAGCAGAAGTTGACGTGCGTATTAATGTGATACTACACTAATACAGTCATAACCTCCATTATTAGAGACGCTTTAATATATCATCTGTACATCAAACTTGCACCTCTTATTAATAATCATCATTACACACATGCTTTATTTTTACATTCTTTTATCTCTTCCCTTCTTATAATGTATTGAAGGGTTTTTGCATATTCAGCTCTATTGGGCCACTTATTCATATTGTTAATGTATTTTAATATTTCACACAGATCAATGTTAAACAAGTAAAAAGTTAAATTAAGCAAAGTAAAGTTATGGTATTGTGATAGTAACATATATATATACCTATCATCTATCCATCCATCTCTCTCTCCATCTCTCCATCCATCCATCCATCCATCCATCGATCTCTCCATCCATCCATCTCTCTATCTATCTCTCCATCCATCCATCCATCTCTCTATCTATCTCTCCATCCATCCATCCATCTCTCTATCTATCTCTCCATCCATCCATCCATCCATCTCTCCATCCATCTATCCATCTCTCTCTCCATCCATCCATCCATCTATCTATCCATCTATCTCTCCATCCATCTATCTATCTATCCATCTATCTCTCATTCATCTATCTCTCCATCCATCCATCTCTCTATCCATCCATCCCTCTCTCTATCCATCCATCCATCCATCCATCTATCCATCTATCTATCCATCTATCTCTCATTCATCTATCTCTCATTCATCTATCTCTCATTCATCTATCTCTCCATCCATCCCTCTCTCTATCCATCCATCCATCCATCCATCTATCCATCTATCTCTCCATCCATCCATCCATCCATCCATCCATCCATCCATCCATCTATCCATCTATATATCCATCCATCCATCCATCTATCTCTCCATCCATCCATCCATCCATCTATATATCCATCCATCCATCCATCTATCTCTCCATCCATCCATCCATCTATATATCCATCCATCCATCCATCTGTCCGTCACATGCATATAATAATTTGGGTAAATGTGTAAGCTTTATGCCTATTTTTCCCATCATCATGGACAAAACAATGATTTCCCTCGTGTTTTAATATTTTTCCTTATAATAATGTATCATTTGCAAAAAGGAAATGTGTAGATGAGAGAATCATCTACAGTGTATGCGCGTTGTTCACACTCTGTATTATGGCCAAGCATGCGCGCTTAAAATAGCATCTGAATGTACGCGCAACGCGCCACTGACTTTAGTCTAGGTTTTTCTCTGGTCAGTGGCGCAATTGTTTTCTGGAACTGCAAAATAGCACCAGGGATTGTTTGCGCCGGAACACGCCTCCTCTTGTGCACTGAACCGCCCAGGGAGCGCAAGTTCATTCCCTAGTTTGCCAGCGTGTGTCTGTGGAGGGAAAAGTCCGCTTTGCGCGGGTGCAAAATACGAATGATACATGCGTCAGTGTACAAAGTCAATTGTGCTGGGTGCAAGATAGGGCCCTTAGTGTCAGTACTACATTAAACTACTATATATAATGTTGAATATAATGTATAATAATGGGAATATTTGTGGCTCCTGATAATGCCAAATATCTGATGTTACCAGTAAAAAGTGTTGTACATTATTTTAAATATATCTAGTCAGTGACAGAGATCAAGCATATTCATCTAAAATACAGGGTATCTGCACACTTTTTAAAGTCAAATTTAAGGCTTTTTAAGACCTTTTTAAGACCTGAAGAAATCAAAATTAATACCTTACATTAGGGGTGCGCAATATTGACAAAAATATGTCTCAATATTTTCAAAGTTTTGTCGATGATAATTAGATGATATTTTACTGATTGTGTTTGTGTACTGGTACCATGGCTGGTTTAGGCCTGTTGTTGACAGTAGACTCACAAAGATATTCATATTTTTCATATTCTATGCAGTGGTCAGTTCACAGCAGTGAAAGAAATTAAAATTTTTTATTAAGGGGCAATATTTGCAACCTTAAATTGAGTTCCAGGGGCATTTTCACCCATATATGAACTTTTTTTTAGGTAAAAAAATCACCTTTTATGTCAAATTCTAACATTCAAATTAAATGATATTAGAATAATAACACAATACCACTGTTACCAGTTAAATTAAATCATTAAATCAAAATCCATCTTTGCAGTGCAGAGACACAGAAGCAGCATCAGAACTGGCATTAATATATTTACATTTACATTTATTCATTTAGCTGACGCTTTTATCCAAAGCGACTTACAATTGCTATATGTCAGAGGTCGCACGTCTGGAGCAACTAGGGGTTAAGTGTCTTGCTCAGGAACACATTGGTGTCTCACAGTGGATTCGAACCCGGGTCTCTCACTCCAAAGGCATGTGTCTCATCCACTGCGCCATCACCACCCATATATTTACACTCCATTTACAATTGCATAAATAAAGCTATGAGATATTCAATTCTTTCAATTCTTAATTCAATATTTAAATATGAACTGATTTCTAATTGTAACATTTTAATAACAGGGTACTTTAAATGTGAAACTAAACCCGCCAGTAAGCGGCGGCAAATCACTGTCTCAGGGAGTCACTCATTCAACCGATTTGTTCAAACGGCTGATTCATTCAGGAAGTGCAAATGATTGTTCATTGAATCGTTAGAATGATTCGTTCAAAACGCGGATTTCAGTCAAGAAATCATCGCTGTCTTTTGCATTGAGACTCTGCTACGGTTTCATTTTGAAATTCTCGTCAGCGAAATAAAGAGAAAACAAACAATATTGACAATATTGTTTATAAAATGTAACAATGTTAATTTAACTGTTATATAAAACAAATATAACATTTGCTATTGTGCACGGGAAAACAGCCTGATGTAATATTGTATGATAACAACATATGATATATAAAATACAAAAACTTTATACGTCTATTAGGGAACATACCTATAACTGCACTGACACATCACGCAGTGAAAGCAAGCATGAGAGACAAGTGCGATGTCAGCTCGCAGTGCGCCCTCCTACATAGTTAACGTTAAAGTAAAACAATAATTACAATATCATAATAGAAAATACACATCGCACACCACTACGCATATAAAGAATGAACTTACAATTTGAACTGAAATTAACCAGCTTTCTTCTCATCTCCTGCTGTTTCGCGTGCAGGAAACAGACGTAATGCTGCCGCGAATGTGACGCAAAATGTCACGTGAACAAGCAAATCCACAAAGAACGAATAATAAATAAATAAGTACGCTAATTAGATAGTTTAAATTTGGAAAACATTTAGATATGTCTAAGTCAAATTGCCATCGAAAATTTAAGACATTTCATAAGTAAAAATAAGACTTTTTAAGACTTTTTAAGGCCTTCAATATTTTAAATCTAATTTAAGACTTTTTAAGGACCCGCGGACACCCTGAAAATAATTCAGTATTTTCATCTTCAGAATCATGAATATGTTTATTCTGGTGTCTCTATTGTCCTGTGCTTTGGGTTTCAGCACCAAGTCCAAGTCTATTCATTTACACACACAATGTAATATATCAAACTTAGCATTTTAATTTTTTCTCTTAACCTTTTATCATGTCTTGGAGTCTCGCAGTAATATGGTATCGTGAGTTCAGTATCGGGATGTGAGGGGATCGTGACACTCGTAGAGATAGAGCGACTGGACTCACCAGTAGTCGTACGTGTCGTCCCAGTTGTCGAAGTGAACGAGGAATCTGTTGTCCACGATGTCGGAGACGCTGGCCACACACACCAGACACGGGTTCTTGCGGTCCACCGCCTCCAGCTTCATGCCCACCTCGAACCCTGAGGCGCTCGCAGTCTGTGGAGAGAAACCCATGAGGAGAACATCTGGAGAACATCTGATCTGACCATCACACGAGCCGTGGAAACACCAATCAAACTCCTGTGATTGCTGAGGAGTGTGTGTGAGGAGTGTGTGTGAGGAGTGTGTGTGTGATGGACTTACGCTGGTCGGGGGCCGGAAGAGGCTCTCTGGAGCCGCTGAGGAGTGTGTGTGAGGAGTGTGTGTGAGGAGTGTGTGTGAGGAGCGTGTGTGATAGACTTACGCTGGTCGGGGGCCGGAAGAGGCTCTCTGGAGCCGCTGAGGAGTGTGTGTGAGGAGTGTGTGTGAGGAGTGTGTGTGAGGAGTGTGTGTGATAGACTTACGCTGGTCGGGGGCCGGAAGAGGCTCTCTGGAGCCGCTGAGGAGTGTGTGTGAGGAGTGTGTGTGAGGAGTGTGTGTGATAGACTTACGCTGGTCGGGGGCCGGAAGAGGCTCTCTGGAGCCGCTGAGGAGTGTGTGTGAGGAGTGTGTGTGAGGAGTGTGTGTGATAGACTTACGCTGGTCGGGGGCCGGAAGAGGCTCTCTGGAGCCGCTGAGGAGTGTGTGTGAGGAGTGTGTGTGAGGAGTGTGTGTGATAGACTTACGCTGGTCGGGGGCCGGAAGAGGCTCTCTGGAGCCGCTGAGGAGTGTGTGTGAGGAGTGTGTGTGAGGAGTGTGTGTGATAGACTTACGCTGGTCGGGGGCCGGAAGAGGCTCTCTGGAGCCGCTGAGGAGTGTGTGTGAGGAGTGTGTGTGAGGAGTGTGTGTGATAGACTTACGCTGGTCGGGGGCCGGAAGAGGCTCTCTGGAGCCGCTGAGGAGTGTGTGTGAGGAGTGTGTGTGAGGAGCGTGTGTGATGGACTTACGCTGGTCGGGGGCCGGAAGAGGCTCTCTGGAGCCGCTGAGGAGTGTGTGTGAGGAGTGTGTGTGAGGAGTGTGTGTGAGGAGTGTGTGTGATAGACTTACGCTGGTCGGGGGCCGGAAGAGGCTCTCTGGAGCCGCTGAGGAGTGTGTGTGAGGAGTGTGTGTGAGGAGTGTGTGTGATAGACTTACGCTGGTCGGGGGCCGGAAGAGGCTCTCTGGAGCCGCTGAGGAGTGTGTGTGAGGAGTGTGTGTGAGGAGTGTGTGTGATAGACTTACGCTGGTCGGGGGCCGGAAGAGGCTCTCTGGAGCCGCTGAGGAGTGTGTGTGAGGAGTGTGTGTGAGGAGTGTGTGTGATAGACTTACGCTGGTCGGGGGCCGGAAGAGGCTCTCTGGAGCCGCTGAGGAGTGTGTGTGAGGAGTGCGTGTGAGGAGTGTGTGTGATAGACTTACGCTGGTCGGGGGCCGGAAGAGGCTCTCTGGAGCCGCTGAGGAGTGTGTGTGAGGAGTGTGTGTGAGGAGTGTGTGTGATAGACTTACGCTGGTCGGGGGCCGGAAGAGGCTCTCTGGAGCCGCTGAGGAGTGTGTGTGAGGAGTGTGTGTGAGGAGTGTGTGTGAGGAGTGTGTGTGATAGACTTACGCTGGTCGGGGGCCGGAAGAGGCTCTCTGGAGCCGCTGAGGAGTGTGTGTGAGGAGTGTGTGTGAGGAGTGTGTGTGATAGACTTACGCTGGTCGGGGGCCGGAAGAGGCTCTCTGGAGCCGCTGAGGAGTGTGTGTGAGGAGTGTGTGTGAGGAGTGTGTGTGAGGAGTGTGTGTGATAGACTTACGCTGGTCGGGGGCCGGAAGAGGCTCTCTGGAGCCGCTGAGGAGTGTGTGTGAGGAGTGTGTGTGAGGAGCGTGTGTGATGGACTTACGCTGGTCGGGGGCCGGAAGAGGCTCTCTGGAGCCGCTGAGGAGTGTGTGTGAGGAGTGTGTGTGAGGAGTGTGTGTGAGGAGTGTGTGTGATAGACTTACGCTGGTCGGGGGCCGGAAGAGGCTCTCTGGAGCCGCTGAGGAGTGTGTGTGAGGAGTGTGTGTGAGGAGTGTGTGTGATAGACTTACGCTGGTCGGGGGCCGGAAGAGGCTCTCTGGAGCCGCTGAGGAGTGTGTGTGAGGAGTGTGTGTGAGGAGTGTGTGTGATAGACTTACGCTGGTCGGGGGCCGGAAGAGGCTCTCTGGAGCCGCTGAGGAGTGTGTGTGAGGAGTGTGTGTGAGGAGTGTGTGTGATAGACTTACGCTGGTCGGGGGCCGGAAGAGGCTCTCTGGAGCCGCTGAGGAGTGTGTGTGAGGAGTGTGTGTGAGGAGTGTGTGTGATAGACTTACGCTGGTCGGGGGCCGGAAGAGGCTCTCTGGAGCCGCTGAGGAGTGTGTGTGAGGAGTGTGTGTGAGGAGTGTGTGTGATAGACTTACGCTGGTCGGGGGCCGGAAGAGGCTCTCTGGAGCCGCTGAGGAGTGTGTGTGAGGAGTGTGTGTGATAGACTTACGCTGGTCGGGGGCCGGAAGAGGCTCTCTGGAGCCGCTGAGGAGTGTGTGTGAGGAGTGTGTGTGAGGAGTGTGTGTGATAGACTTACGCTGGTCGGGGGCAGGAAGAGGCTCTCTGGAGCCGCTGAGGAGTGTGTGTGAGGAGTGTGTGTGAGGAGTGTGTGTGATAGACTTACGCTGGTCGGGGGCCGGAAGAGGCTCTCTGGAGCCGCTGAGGAGTGTGTGTGAGGAGTGTGTGTGAGGAGTGTGTGTGATAGACTTACGCTGGTCGAGGGGCGGAAGAGGCTCTCTGGAGCCGCTGAGGAGTGTGTGTGAGGAGTGTGTGTGAGGAGCGTGTGTGATGGACTTACGCTGGT
>JAPDVR010000023.1:1041586-1049086 GCA_026230005.1 Gila orcuttii | reverse complement strand
GTTTATTGAACTAAAATCAATGTAACATTTGCAATTGTGAGAATATTCAGCAAAATAGCTCCCGTCATGATATGTTACTTAATTATATCATGTTATAAATAAAAAACTGAACATTTTGAATTTTTATATCAGTATGTTTCTTCTGTGAGTTTTTATGTGTGCTGTTAAGCTCATTTGTTTTGATTTCTCACTATAAAATCTCTCAGAGAGACAGGCAGTGCGAGTCTCAACAGCGCTACCAGAAATACATCATCAATCGCTGTTTATGTAATAATATCAGAATCATTCTCGTGATTCGATGCTTCACTGGTTATTTGACGGACATTGGGTCCGACAGACTGGAGAAATTTTATATTATATATATTTTTAGAATTTTTAGAATATTATAATATTTTAGAAATATTTAAGACCATCGAATCTGAATTTAACACATTGATTTTAATACTTTTTAAGGCCTTTTATTAGGAAAACTTTATTTAAGACGTTTTAAGACATTTTAAGGACCACCCTGTACAATGATCAACGCTTCAAAAATATGTTGTAAATATACATCAATGACGCTCTCCAGCGAGCACTTACACACACACACACACACACACACACACACACACACACACACACGGGCGTTTGAAAACGGGCATCTATCAGCGGATCGGTCCTGCTTTTTAAAAACGTTTTTTAACGCTCCCATTTTAAAAACAACTTTCAAACGCTCCTGTTCGCTGATCATTGTAGCCAATCACAGACTCCGATGAGCTCGTGAACACAGTGGCCAATCAGAGGCATTTACGATTCCACTCAAAGCCTCACATTTTTAAAATGTTAGTAACGACTTGGTACCGAAGTCAATACTTTGAACAACACTGGTATTAAAGTGAGTGTTTCTGACCTCGGCCACTGACAGCACACAGAACATGGACGGATGCAGCGGGTCGATCCCTTCCAGCCTCATCCCGACCTTAAATCCGTTCCTGCAGTTCGGGAACGCCTGGAACTGGAAGAGCACAAATCACAGAGTTCAAAGACATGAAGAAGCCGGGGCTTTAACATCTGACACACACACACACACACACACACAGGACTGAATCAACCTGGATCTCTTTTCCTCTTCCTGACTGCTGTATTCAGTGACGTCTGATCAATAGTTGTGTTTACATCCAAAGTTGTGAATTTAATGTATGGAATTATAGCGCATAAAACATTTGTGAATAAAGCATCGTTTCATCCAACGAGTTCAAAAGAACAAAATCATCACTTCCTGACCTAAAATATTCATAATAAACTAAGTTTCTGCAATCGGCTGTTTCTCCTCCATCATAAACGAGTGTGTGTCGAGCGTCAGACGAAACACAGTAAACGCTGTCATGATCTCTGGCGTTCGGGAACACACTCGTGTGTGTGAGACGCTTCCGGAGGGAATTAAACCCAATCATTCTGATCACACACTTCGACTTTCAGAAACACCAAACCAGCATTAGAGACGCTGCGACGCCATTGGTCCACTGGTTACTCCAGTTATCCAATCACAGCTGACGCTGAGGCACAAGAGTTTTGAGGGATTTATTCAGTAAATCTGTTTCTATCGAAGTTTATGTGCATGTCTTCTTATCAGATAATAAAAAAGTTTTAGCATAAGTTCTAAAAAATGACTTTTAGAACTTTTACTGGTAGGTCTATCTAGTTTTTTTGTGATATCCCAACATTTGCATAAAAATAGGTGTATGGAAAGACAGCTATTGATCTTGTAAATGTCACAATACTTTTTATTTGATTTTAAAATGTGCAAAAACCTATGGAAGCTTGATTCCGCCACAGAATAAAAGATTTTAAAAGATAATTGTGACTTTTTATCTCACAATTACGACTTCACAAAAGTCCGGAATTGTAAGAAAAAAAAATGGAATTGTGAGATAAAAAGTCGCAATTACTTTTTTATATTTTTTCTGTTGCGGAAACAAGTTTCCATAGAAACCAAATCACAGCCAGCCTCATATTTTCATCATGTTAGAAAGTGAAACCATTTACACAATATGGGGTTTCATGTAATATTTAGCTCTACATTACAGCCATAACATTTATGCATTTGGCAGACGCTTTTATCCAGTTTCAGTTCATGCGAATCAAACCAATAATTCAGCATCAGAAGTGCAGGTCAGGAAATATGATCACATGATCTGAAACATCTGTTAGAGGTCGAAGGTGAACAGCTGCCGGTGTGAGTGAGTGTTGATCACCAACATTATTCACACACTGATCTCGGACAGAAACTTGCTGACGCCGGATCTTCAGCTCGCGTCACGTGATCATACACTCATATATTCATACGCCTCGGGTATTTTCAGCTCTTCTTGCGGCAGTGATGCGCACTTTAACAGATTAAAACATCTTTAATGTGTTCTTGATATCGAGTCGTCGTTTCATTTTCCTTGCTTTTTTTTCTGATTTTAATGGTTTTTTAATCAAAAAGCATGTATAATTAATTGTAATCATGAACCATATACAGCTGAACAAGACATTATTAAAAGTTTAATAAAAATATCATTTTAGGGCCCTATGAAAGCTATTTAGCTACACCACCACCATCATCATCATCTTCATCATCATCTTCATCATCATCATCATCATCACCATCATCATCTTCATCATCTTCATCATCACCATCATCATCATCATCATCATCATCACCATCATCATCATCATCATCTTCATCATCATCACCATAATCATCATCATCACCATCATCAGTTGTACCTCAGTGAAGAGCTCCTGAGGCGCTGCTTCTGCTCTCTCGTCCTCCAGATACTGATCCCAGGACCACGGCTTCTTCTTACCACTCACTGCTGACACACACACACACACACACACGCACACTGAATTATTCAAAACATACAATACAACAAACACTGATGCTGTCAGAGAGTTACAGATGGAGTGCACTCGCAATAACACTCGCTTCCAAAAGTAAAAAAAGTAAAAACACTGTTCATTTTCTCCATAACCCACAGACAGGCTTACTGTGAGGTGATACTCCATGGGTTCTGCTTCTGCTGAAGCGTCAGCCAACATTATTACAAATAATTTAAAGAAAAAAATCATGTTTAATATCAGAAAAACTACATTACCCATGATGCTGTGCAGAAAATTCCACCAATTAGAGAGTTGAAACGAGCAAAACACGGCAAAAGAGTGAATGACGTAATCGAGTCGGTCTCAGAATATTTCAATATGTGTATATAGATGCATTTTACACAATAAACTTAAAATATATATAAAATATAAACTTAAAATAAATAAATAATAATCAACATGTTTCGGCTAAATTAATAGTGTTATATTCCGTCATGGTTCATGGAATTGTAGTTCTTTCTTGTAGTTCTTACTTTTTTGCTTCAAATCAAAGTTTGTAATGTTGTGATTCTCCTCGTAACTGGTTTATGACTTTTTTAAAGATCCCTATGGAAAAAAAAGGAATGGAAAAAATACTTCCGGATCAAACGCCGCTGAAAAAGTGGACGGGAACTAATGCGCTTGTATTAAATATGACTATATCAGATACGCAATTCATTTCTTTTAAAGTATGGAAGCAGTTTCTTTTCTCTACCTTGTGAAGTGGAAACTTTATTCTTCATCTTGGCGCCGTCGTCCTTCGGTCGCTCCTGAGGAGGAAGAAGAAAGTCTCGTCACTGATTCGCTGGAGGTCAGGGGTCAGGGGTCAGGGGTCACGGTACTCACGCGCAGACTGTACTCGTCCGATGCGCTTCTGGGGTTCAAACTCGGTTTCTTTCTCTTGCGGTCGTCGCTCTGCATCATTAGAGATCGACTCTACGGACACACACACACCTCATCAGAGCTGAAACTCTCTTCTGCTCAGAGCTGCGTGATTTCAGCACAAATACACTCAAAATTGTGAAATATTATTCCAGTGTAAATCAGCTGTTTTCTATGTGAATATATAGTAAAGTGTAATTTATTCCTGTGATCAAAGCTGAATTTTCCGCATCATTACTCCAGTCTTCAGTGTCACATGATCCTTCAGAAATCAGAATAATACATTTGCTGTATGCATTTAATTGCATTAAAGCTGTGCATGTTATCACTTCATTTTTCAAACAATTTAAACCATATAACTATAATTTATTCACTATTACTATTATTATTAAATAAAATAAACAAAATAATACTACTGTTGTAATGTAAAATAAATAACTGAGTGTATATATAGTTTTTTACAGTACATCTAATTAATATATTTATAGATATATTTTACAGCACATCTAATAGTTGTATTATATTTTTAATATTCAAACATTAAACCAAGTGTTAAACCACATCACTATAATTTATTAATTATTATCACTATTATTATTAAATAAAATAAGAATATTACTATAGTAATGTAAAATAAAGTAATTGAGTATTTAAATTATATATATTTATCTCAGTACATCATCTACTTATCTTTATGTCTCAATTTTCTTATTTTCAAACATTAAATTGTGTCAGAAAAAAGCAGGGAGACCTTGATGACAACAAATTTATACACATATTAATGTAAACGTTTATATAAATGTATTATCGCCCCATGTTTCAACCTAAAAACACTTTGTGCATACAGTATATTTACTTAAATAAATCCCAGCCTTTTTGATTTGATAATTGCACAAAGCCAAATTATGACTTTAGTTTCACATTTTAACCCATGTCTAGAGACGTGACTAAATAAACATGATCTCAAGCTGTAATGAATCTGTTAATATTTCATAACACACATAAAGCTACAGCGGCATCAACAGTCCATCACAGATAAACTGACCGGCTGATATCCGGCTGATATCCGGTCAGGGTTTCATCCCGCAAGCGTCCGACTCAAACACATGCTTCATCTGTCCAGAGCACACACTCACAGGACCTGAAAGAGACCATCAACATCAGATTACTCATCCGTCCATCAGAACAACCGGAGTGAGAACATGATTCTGACATCTGTGGAAATAAAACCTCCAGCAAACATGAACAAAACTTCCACTGCCATCCAATAATCACAATAATCTTTAATACTTCTGATATCAAACAGTCTCAGATTTCAAATTCTGTCCATTTTATAATGTGTGTTTGTGTCTCCGATCATCTCAAATAAACATCAGTGAACATCAGAAGTAATGTTGAAAGATTCAGAACAACTTACTGAATCATCAATGAATGATTCAACGACTCACTTGTTTCATTACTGGATGAATCTGCGTTTCTGAACGAATCACTTGAATGATTTTATCCAGTTTTTATATCTAAATAATAATCTTCTATTCCCGTAAAACAGCTGGAGAACGATAAAGCCATTCAGTGAACATAAACTTGATGGTCATCTAGAAAAATAACTCTAGAAAGGAGCGTTCTGATACATTTACATATTCATATTTTCCTGTTTCAATATTTAACGTATGTTTGAATAAATGTAAACAAGTGTTTATGACAGACACCGCCTAAAAGTTTGTTTAACAAGAACGAGAAAAATAATTGTGATTAAAAAAGTTTTTATTTAACGTTATTATTAATTTCAAAACTACCTTTGTTAATTATAACCTGACAACACCGTAAAAAAAACACCGTACCTGAAATCCATCCAAAGGAATCGACATCGAATCAGAACTGAGTCGAATCGCAAGCTTGTGAATGGAAATCAAGTCAGGCTGAGATGGAGGATCTCGAAGCGCTCCTGAAATCCCTGATGTGTGTGTGTGTGTGTGTGTGTGAAGGAGCGAGATACACACACCAGACGCGAGTCACACAGATCCAGTCAGGATTGATGAGATCACTGGAATTATCAACAGATCCAGAGAGATTATGATTCACAAGCTGACAAAACATCAGACAAACATCAGAACGAATCTCCAGACTTTGTTTTCAAAAGTTCTTTTAAATTCACAAAAATAAGAGCATCTATAAAGCAACTAAAATATTAAGATTTCAGGATTCCTGCTGAATGTTCTTCCTCTTTTTAACTCGGAGTCGTTCAGGATTTACTGGATAAGAAATAAGGATTTAAAAAAAAGAATTGAATGTGTTTCATTTTATATATATACATAAAATTAATCAACTATATGCACTTTAGTTGATTGTATTATATATGTATGTGTAAATATATATATATATATATAAAATATATGTTTTCATTAAAAAATAGCCATGGCTTTTTAAGATTTAATTGAATTACTAATCCAGGTCTATAAAACACACTTTTTAAATGTATTATAGAAATGCTATAACAAATATAATAAGATAATAAAGAACTTTTAAATATAATATAATAATATTGTATTATTATATTATAAATATAATGAATATAATATTATTATAAAAATAGAATAGCAAAAATATATTATATATGATAATATTACAATATTAAATACAATATAATAATAAAAAATCTATAAACCATCAAAATATGAGGAAAATACATTTCCTCATTTGTTTTAAAATATATATTTTAAATATAAGGGAAGAACGAAACAGTAAACTTGGGTTAAGGTATTTATCAATAAAACCTACAGCTACAGGTTTTATTTTACTATGCAAAAACAAATGCATAGGAAAACAAAATCAGTTATTAATATTTCACTGGTTCTCTCTTGTTTTTGCATTTGTTTATAATTTCTTTGATTGACAGTCTGTTTCATTGCATTATCATCACAAATAAAACTATCGACTCCAAGCACAACTACACAATCGTAATAATAATATTTGAATAAATGTGTCAGTTTTGCTAGGCTGGACATGTGACACGACTGTATTCATTTAATGCTGGTTTTGTGATTTTGAGGCGTGTGTAAGCGTGCCGGAGCTGATGTACGTATTCATAAATCTGATATCTGATATCCACATGACAGAAACTTCAATTACTCAAACTTACGCTAACATGAAAAGAGAAGGAATTAAATTGTATAAGGATGTGTTTAAGTGTCGCAGAGAGAAACGTGAACTATTCAGTGTGTTACTGCACAAAAAAATAAATAACCAATAAATAAATCAGTAAAGACCCATGAAGCTGACATCAATATAAGCAGAGAAAACCAGCAACTAATCCGAATATTAAACTGATACACCGCAAACTAACAAACTAAAATAAACTATTAGAAACATTTTTGTTCACTGAGCATAAAAATAAAATGAAATATAAATATTCCTTGAAAAACTTTAACTAAATAAAAATTAGAAATCTTGCCTTGGCAATAAACTGAAATAAGTTAAGTTAAATGAAAATAAATAACAAAAAAAATTGAAATAAAAATATAAATTAATTAAACCTAAATGGAAATATAAAAAAAACCTAATAAAATAACAAAAAAAATTCAAACAAAAATGACTAAAATATTTAACTAAAATTATCATGAAAACTAGAAATCTAAAAACTAAAAGCTAAAGCAAAATATTAAGGCTGATCTTCATGATTCTGGAAACTGAAAAACATGTAAGCTCCTAGAGGTTCTGACTACATGTTAATTG
>JAPDVR010000023.1:1006586-1009086 GCA_026230005.1 Gila orcuttii | reverse complement strand
GTGAGTGCCTGAGACACACATCAGATCTCTGAACTAGCACTGGATAACTCGAGTGTGTGTGTTTGTGTGTGTGTGTGTGTGTGTGTGTGTGTGTGTGAGTGCCTGAGACACACATCAGATCTCTGAACTAGCACTGGATAACTCGAGTGTGTGTGTGTGTGTGTGTGTGTGTGAGTGCCTGAGACACACATCAGATCTCTGAACTAGCACTGGATAACTCGAGTGTGTGTGTGTGTGTGTGTGTGTGTGTGTGTGTGTGTGTGTGTGTGTGTGTGTGTGTGTGAGTGCCTGAGACACACATCAGATCTCTGAACTAGCACTGGATAACTCGAGTGTGTGTGTTTGTGTGTGTGTGTGTGTGTGTGTGTGTGTGAGTGCCTGAGACACACATCAGATCTCTGAACTAGCACTGGATAACTCGAGTAAACCAGCTCAGAGATTGTGTTGTTGACTCACTGTGTGTGTGTGTGTGTGTGTGTGTGTGTGTGTGTGTGTGTGTGTGTGTGTGTGTGTGTGTGTGTGTTTTATTACACCCATAAACATTCCTTCACACAGTGTAAAACACGTAGAACACACTTCCTGTACGAGGATCGTCGCGTGTCTCGTGCTTCACATTCTCGGCTCTTTCATGACGGGGAAGTTTCTCTCTGACAGGAATTCCACTCGATGTAAAATAAACATTCATTGTGTGAACATGACGAACACACACTAACTCTGAACAATAAAACTGAAACCAAAACAATAAACAAATAATTAATAAACATTATTTGAAATATACAGATAGTTAGCAAGGCAATATTTCTAATTTTCATTTGCTTTAAATTGAAGTAAAATAATGAAAACTAAATCAACTAGAACTAAAACTACAGACGGATAACTGGATAACTCGAGTGTGTGTGTGTGTGTGTGTGTGTGTGTGTGTGTGTGTGAGTGCCTGAGACACACATCAGATCTCTGAACTAGCACTGGATAACTCGAGTGTGTGTGTGTGTGTGTGTGTGTGGTTGAGTGCCTGAGACACACATCAGATCTCTGAACTAGCACTGGATAACTCGAGTGTGTGTGTGTGTGTGTGTGTGTGTGTGTGTGTGTGTGTGTGTGTGTGTGTGTGTGTGTGTGTGTGTGTGTGAGTGCCTGAGACACACATCAGATCTCTGAACTAGCACTGGATAACTCGAGTGTGTGTGTGTGTGTGTGTGTGTGTGTGTGTGTGTGTGTGTGTGTGAGTGCCTGAGACACACATCAGATCTCTGAACTAGCACTGGATATCTCGAGTGTGTGTGTGTGTGTGTGTGTGTGTGTGTGTGTGTGTGTGTGTGTGTGTGTGTGTGTGTGTGTGTGTGTGTGTGTGTGTGAGTGCCTGAGACACACATCAGATCTCTGAACTAGCACTGGATAACTCGAGTGTGTGTGTGTGTGTGTGTGTGTGTGTGTGTGAGTGCCTGAGACACACATCAGATCTCTGAACTAGCACTGGATAACTCGAGTGTGTGTGTGTGTGTGTGTGTGTGTGTGTGTGTGAGTGCCTGAGACACACATCAGATCTCTGAACTAGCACTGGATAACTCGAGTGTGTGTGTGTGTGTGTGTGTGTGTGTGTGTGTGAGTGCTTGAGACACACATCAGATCTCTGAACTAGCACTGGATAACTCGAGTAAACCAGCTCAGAGATTGTGTTGTTGACTCACTGTGTTTGTGTGTGTGTGTGTGTGTGTGTGTGTGTGTGTGTGTGTGTGTGTGTGTGTGTGTGTGTGTGTGTGTGTGTTTTATAACACCCATAAACATTCCTTCACACAGTGTAAAACACGTAGAACACACTTCCTGTACGAGGATCGTCGCGTGTCTCGTGCTTCACATTCTCGGCTCTTTCATGACGGGGAAGTTTCTCTCTGACAGGAATTCCACTCGATGTAAAATAAACATTCATTGTGTGAACATGACGAACACACACTAACTCTGAACAATAAAACTGAAACCAAAACAATAAACAAATAATTAATAAACATTATTTGAAATATACAGATAGTTAGCAAGGCAATATTTCTAATTTTCATTTGCTTTAAATTGAAGTAAAATAATGAAAACTAAATCAACTAGAACTAAAACTACAGACGCAATCTCTGTAACTTGATGTGATTCTGGGAAACACGGAGCCGGTTCCCTCTCTCCCACATTCTCCAGGATCCGAGAGTTCCCAATCATCAAATATCTGTTTACAAACACTTACAACAAAACCTGTGAGCACCAGAGTTAGAGATGTGTGTGAGGCGGTGCGTTCTCTCCCGCAGGAATGAGGGATCAGGGGTCGGAATATCCTGGAACATTCCAGAATCCTGTGTTGACTTCTGTTGTGTTACACTCCTGACACACACACACACACACAGACACACACACACACACACACACACAGACACACACAGACACACACACACACACAGAGACACACACACAAACACACACACAGACAGACACACACACACAGACACACACACACAAACAC
>JAPDVR010000023.1:949086-996586 GCA_026230005.1 Gila orcuttii | reverse complement strand
TGTAATCTGTGACACGGATTCCTGTGACATTGGAGATGAAGTGTGTGTGTGTGTGTGTGTGTGTGTGTGCTGAGCGTTTGACAGCTCATCATGTCCTCTCGTGTTCTTCCGTTCTGTCTGAGAGGCTAATAGGAAGTTAATGTTGTATTATTGATTTCTGTGGGTGTGTTCAGGGTAATATACAGCATTATATAGATATATAGCACTGACTTTCCAATCGCTTCAGCCAAAACAGGAAGTTTGAGTGTTAGTGCACTTCCTGTCTGAGTTCTGAAAGCACACTTATCTCTCGCTGTAGCGAACACTCAATCTGCAGTTTCTGATCAACAAATGCTTACAATTCGGGGGTCATTATGATTATTTTTTTTACTTTTATTAGGAAACGATTGCATTAAATTTGTCAAACGATTCTATTTCATATTTCATTTAAATGCTTTTTCTATTAATCAAAGAATCCTAGAAAATAAAATGTTTCTTGAGCATCAAATCATCATATTATAGTGATTTCTGAAGGATCATGTGACACTGAAGACTGGAGTAATGATGCTGAAAATTCAGCTTTGATCACAGGAATAAATTACACTTTACTATATATCCACATAGAAAACAGCTGATTTACATTGGAATAATATTTCATAAATTTTACGCTATTTTTGCTCAAATAACGGCAGCTTTGGTGAACAGAAGACACTCTTTCAAAAATATGGAAACAATCTTACAGACTCCATGAAAAATTACATCTCATTGTTTGTTATAGGAATATAACAGATATCGTTAGCACAATTTTTATGATTTTTTTTCCATATGGTATACTTTTAAGTATCCAGTGTTATTTTACTATGGTTGAGATACTATTATAGTTTTTATTAATGTTTTGAATTAGAATTTTGTTTATATCTTCCATTTGTATTAATTTCAGTTAAAGTAATTTCAGTCATTTTGTTGTTTTTGCGTTTTTAACAAATGTCTATATAATTTCTATACATTTTTGTTTCAGTTTGAGTTATTTTAGAACTGTAAACTAAATAAATGAACATGAGACATGTTCCCTTTTTATTTTAGTTAATGTTTTTTGTATTTCGAGTTACATAATCGTTTTAGTTTCAGTTATAATAATAATAATAATAATAAACATGTTTCTAAGGTATTTGAATATGGTAATATGGGTGAATCTGTCAAACACATCAAGCTAATATTTCAACACAAAACCAAAATAAAAACAATTCTACACTGGGGGAAAATGTTTTACTTTTTCACTAATAAATCTACTAAATCTCACAAATAATTACAAATAAACAGCAAGTAACGTGTGCAATTTTGATAGTATTTTCTTCTAAACATACTTTTAAAAGTCATTTTTACAGTATAGTTTCACCTACATATCAAAGTACCATGTGATACCGTCACCATACCGCGGTAAAACCACAGTAACTGCTCATAGATCTTATGATTTGATCCTGTTATATGGATCTGGATAATAAGTGTGTTTGAAACGCTGTTCTTGAAAGTGTCACGCGGATGATGAGCGAGTGTTTGTGGTTTAGCGTCGGCTAGTCATCATGAGTGACGAAGACGAGTGGACGCTAGCGCTCTTAGTCATTACTGCTCCATTAGCTCATGAAACCGGCCCATAATTCACTGGTGCAAACATCTCTAACGCTGATGTGAATCTCTACAGCCCCGAGCCGCTGTATTGATCTGTTTTCCAGCTAATGCTCCGGCTTTTACCCGCTGAAGTGCTGCGATCTGCTGACGGCGGTGAAGTGCTCGGGGTAAGTTGGGCCGGGCTGATTAAATATAGTGTGTGTGGAGTGTTTGGGTCAGATTCCAGCGGTGCTTTAATCTGAATAAATCAAAAAATGATTGTGATTTTAAAGGTAAAAATGCTACAGTGAAAGTTTCTGTACTATATACAGAGAATAACTGTGATAGATCTAACCGTACATTTAATGTAATTTTAAAATACCGTTAAATTTACATAAAGTCATTCTATAATTTACAGTAAAACAACATAAATTGACATTCCCACTGATGTATTTTTGTTGAAATAACTCTTATCAGTTATGTACATTAGGGTTTTATGTGATATTTAATGTTGTAAATGAATGTTTATTGCATTTATGCGTGTTACCATTAGTGTGTGTGTGAATGACACTGGTCAGCTTCTATATATCAGTATTATCTCGTGTGGAAAAGCTTTGATTGATCATGTGACTCTCATCTCCACTGTGATTGGTGGTTCTCAGTGTTTTAGGCTACAATTGTACAAAACAGATATTAGCACTTCAATAGGTCGGTAAATTAACATTATATCAGATAATGAAATACCTTTTTTTTTACTGTAAATTTAAGTCTGTAAAATGTTGCTACCGTATTTTTTCCTCAAATGTCTTTTTATTAAAACATAGGATTTAACATACAGTTCACTTGTACATTCTGGGATTCTTTTTTTTATTTTTATAACTTATTCAAAAGAAAAAGAAAGAATCGAGTAACCAGTAAACTTAGCGTGCTACTGTATTTTTAACGGTAAATTTCTGGCTGGCAGTTTTATTTCCTGTAAATTGAATGGATTTTTACAGTGTAGAGCTGTGAATATTGCACTAGCTAGTCAAGCGTGTCTATTATTAGTAAGGAAGCTCCTTCATCACAGTCTGGGTTAGTCTCTCAGTTTGAGTTTTCCTCAGGTTTGGTGATGTTGGAACGCGACTCTAAAGGTATTTTTAGACGGCAGATGTTTCTCTTTAAGACTTGGGGAGGAAAGACGCTTGCGTTCCTGATGGATTGATGATAGTTTATGCCGCCCGGAGAGAGAAAACAAACCTGAGAGCCAATATTTCAGGATTCAGACGCTTGGCACAGTCTTTCTGATCAAACGGCGCCTGTTTTCCTCAGGTTTTATTTGATTAAATGAACGAGCCTCTGCGTTCCCGGAGGAATGAGCTCATGATTTCAGAGTCGCACAGGAACCCTGACATGTGTTTTGGGTTTAGTTTGACCTACATTCATCACGGGGGGGCTTCGAGAATTAAAGAGTCGGCATGAAGATCATCAGTTTAAATCAGGATCCTGATATCGTGTTCTTCGGCTGTTTCTGGGTTTAATAATGAAACTAGTTACTGTAGTTGGAAAATCTGCACTATAATGTTTGTCTGAGTGACAGAAACATATTTAATCTGTGATGTTGAATGGTGTTTCTATGTCAAGTGATTGTCTGAAAAATATGATATTTATGAGGACAAGCATTTTCCCTTCTGTATAATAATGTGAAGTAGGAATATAAATAGTCCACTGCAGTAAAAAGACTTTAACAAGTGATTTTGAGCTTCAAACCTTGAAAAACTGTTGTTTGTGAGATGATTAAAGCGATCAATAAGGAAAATAAGGATATTTTTTTCCACAATTTTGAGTTGCATATAACTTGCAATTGAGAGTTTATAACTCACAATCAGAGAAAAAGGGTCAAATACAATAAATGTATAAAAACTCGACTTGTTTCTCATAATTCCGACTTTTATATCTCACAATTCTGTTGTTTATATCTAAAAGAAATGGTCAGAATTATGAATTTTCAGTTCTGTGGAGGAAACATGTTTTAGTCAGACTCTGAGCGAGTGAAATGTTTGTTTAAGCCGGAGAATGTTGGTGTTGGGAATGTTGTTGTGGTCATTATCCACATCTGGAAGCGGTTTTCCCAAATTACACTCGTTTCTGTGTGTCTGAAAGTCTGAATGAGGTGAGCTTTAGGAAGAGTTGTAAACGGAGAACACAACGGACATATAATGACATGAGAGAGAGAGAAAGGGGTCAGATCAGTGGGTGGAGAAACACACACACACACACACACACACACCAGAGGAAACCCTCACCGCGTCTCTCTCTCTCTCTCTGTCTGCCTGATGTCTCTCTGTATTGACTCTGAACAGGACCTGATTGAAAACACACATGCTCTGAGAGCTCGTTCTCTGGAGATCCTCGAGTCGCTGGTGCGTTTATGAATGAGCTCAAGCGCTGTGGATTTATGGAGTTTATACAGGACCTGATTGACACCGTCCGCTGGATTCGTTTGTTTCTTTCATTCAGGCGTTCGGAGGCTCATAGTTTGGGCTTCTCAATCCCGAGTTCATATCCAGTGTTCCTCTGAACTCAAACAGTGAGTCTGAACATGCTTTAGTTGCTGTTAGTGTGTAGAAATAGAGCATGTTGTGTGTAGAAATGGGTGAAACTGGTGGTTCACTGATTTATGTTTGTGTTTGGCCTGTTTTCCTCCAGATATCGTGTGGTTTTGCATGTTTCGTCTGCTTCAGAATGACAGATCTCTGTTTGAGGGAATTTTCCAGGTCAAACACAAACTGAGTTCTGGGATTGACTTTTATTGTGCACTTTTAAAAAACGAAGGTTCCCTAAAGAACCTTTCGGTGATCAGATCCTAAAAGAACCAGTTTTTTCTTAGTTTGAAGAACTTTTTTTTTTTCACTATAAAAACCTTTAGTGCGATGGAAAGATTTCATGGATGTTCATCCATCAACGCCGATAAAGAAGCTTTATTTTTAAGAGTGGAATTATTTGAACACATTGATTTCTGTGTGTTTACACCTGAGATTTGACTTGACAAACATGCAAAAGTAGCAATTCTAGACCATGTTTTAAAGTCTCTGTGTTGAATTTCTTATGTTTATTGACTCTATTAAGGCTGTTGAGAACAAAAATCTGATATAGTTATTTGGTCAAGTATACTTTCTCTCTCTCTCTCTCTCTCTCTCTCTCTCTCTCTCTCTCTCTATATATATATATATATATATACCATTCAAAATTTTGAGGTAACTGAGATTTTTCTTTTGTGAAAGAAATTGATACATTTATTCATCAAAGAAACATTAAACTTATTATAAGTGAGAGTAAATACATTTATAAAGTTGCAAAAGATTCTATTTCAAATAAATGCTGTTCTTTTGAACTTTCTATTAATCAAAGAAGCCTGAAAAATTAAATGTATCACAGTTTCCACACAAATATGAACTGTTTTCAACATTGATAATAATCATAAATGTTTCTTGAGCATCAAATCATCATATTATAGTGATTTCTGAAGGATCATGTGACACTGAAGACTGGAGTAATGATGCTGAAAATTCAGCTTTGATCACAGGAATAAATTACACTTTACTATATATTCACATAGAAAACAGCTGATTTACATCAGAATAATATTTCATAAATTTTACACACACAATATTTTGAACAGTATTTGAATGGAGTTGCATTTCACCTGGAATATTGCTGTAATGTCCGGACATGTCTGATAACATCAGCAATAATCAGATCATAAATATGTTTATGCATTAGAGTGTCCTGCAGAAATGTGTTCATATCGGCTCATCAGATGAAAAGAGAAACACACTCTCATGTTTTCAGATCCACACACTCTTCATGCAAACGTCATTGTGTTTTTCCAGCTAAAGCTTCGAGTGCTGATTGTGTTTCTAGCGAAGGCTTGATGTGTGTAAACAGGCAAGAACTTTCGAAGGAATTAAGTTCCTCATGTAACACAATTCAGGCTCCATCGCGCTGATCGATAACTCGCTCTGAGTGACGCCGGTTCACTTACTAACGATGAGAAACCTTCATCATCATCATCATCAGCAGCAGCTCCTGTAGACTTATCAATATTTGATAGAAACCCAGAGATGAAGCTGATATGAGTAGTTTATGGAAATGCTGTAGTGTCTCCATCACTGAACATGCAGTTGTTATGAATTATGATCTGACACATCTTTAATAGTGCTGTTTACACATGAACAACTGTCGCTTTTGGCTTGCTTAGTTGGGGACATTTAATATTCATCAATATTATTGATCTCCTGCATTGACACCATTATACAGGTGAAACTCGAAACATTAGAATATCGTGCAAAAGTTATAATTTTGATGATTATGGCTTACAGCTTATGAAAACCCCAAATACAAAATCTCAGAAAATTAGAATATTACATGAAATCAATAAAAAAAAAAAGGATTTTAAACGCAGAAATGTCGGCCCTCTGAAAAATATAATCATGCATGTATATAGTTATATATGCTAAATATATTAGTTTCACCTTTTAATTTGAATTACTGAAATACATGAAGTTTTGCACGATATTCTAATTTTTTCGAGTTTCACCTGTATAATATATGAGAGCTGAGCTGGACGATGACATCACTGTTTCTCCAGAGCGGCTGTATATATATATATAAATGAACTAAATTAATAACTTTTTTACAACAGAAATGAACCATCACTGAACTTACTTAAGATGTACTTTGAAAATATTTCCATCTAGAAACAAACTTTGTTGCATTATTTTTCTGTTATCTCTGTAAAGCTGCTTTGAAACAGTCTGTATAAACGTGACTTGACTTGAAGAAACGCTTTTAAATGCTGTTTCCTCACACGAGACGAGATGAAGAAGTCTTGTTGATGGAGTGTATATTAGTGTGTTAGTCTCTCACGGCTTCTTCTTCTTCTGTGTGTCAGGAAAGCTCAGTATCCGAGGATAGGCATGAGTTCTCCCGGCTCCGTGTCTCCTCTCGCTCCGGACCGCTCCGTGTCCCGAGACTCCATGGAGGATTACTGGAGCGAGATGAAGAACATCCAGGAGGACCGGCAGGACCGGCCCGAGGATCTGGAGCGGGTCAGCTCAGACGGTGCGTATCCCACAGGACCGGCTCAGTTTACCCCCGCTGGCCTCACGAGTGCGCCGAGAAAACCTATTTCTATTCCTGCTGTATTCTATTCTTTCTGTTTGAATTAAGATTATTTATAATCTTAATCCCGGTTATTGGCGTGTTCGCACCGCAGGAACTGGGAACGATTTTAGTTCCAGGAACTCTTTTAGAGGAACTAATTTACTCCTCCTTCAGAGTCGTCTAAACCATCGCTATAGGAACTACAGTGACGTTAGTGTTCGCTGATTGGCCGAACGCACGCGAAACACCAGCAGCCGCCATTTTAAAAAAGCAGATTATAGCCTGTATATTTACTCCAGAAACTAACTTTACGAACATGTAAAACAGAGTTATAGATGGAGCTCTTAATCTTTACGCCGAAGAGAAAACGCAACACAACTTTGAGTAGACCGAGAGAAACATGATGATGTGTTTCTGCTCAGCAACACTGGACATCAAACACACGCACACGCTAATAACTTTATTACCGTCTACTTTCTATGTATAACAGTTCTATCTAATAACGTATTAGATTGTAAGCTAATGAACAGGACAATGCGAGCTCTGGCGTTCTCAGCGCCCTCAAAATAAAAGTCTGAACAACAAGCGTGTCTCACGTCACGAGTTCCTACCGGCGCTCGAACGCAACCAGGAAAACGTTCCCAGAGGAAGCATTAGTTCTCGGAGAACCGTCCCTAGGCTAGATCCTAGAACTACCTGGTGCGAAAGCCCCTAATGTTGCTGAGTTCATCACTCAATTCAGCTAAGAATGTCATTTCACCATAACTAAATGCTTGCCATCATCATTTTGACATCATGTGATTCTGCAGTCTAATTAGTGTGTGTGTGATTGGTTCAGAGGCGGAGCTTGAGGAGGCGTGGCTCCAGGAGGCGGGGCTTAGCACGCTGGTGACGGGAACTCAGAGCGACGGCCCGGCCGAGGCGCTTCTCTCCACACTCACGCGATCACAGGCCGCTATGGTGAAGAAGCGGGTCGATAACTACACGCAAACACTGCGCAAGAGGAACCGGCAACCCATGAGACACGTGCGGGACGTCTTCTCCATGCCAGACGCCTCGGTGAGCGCAAGCGAACGCATGAAGCTAACCTGCAATCATACGCTGAGTGGATGAAGCTCCTACTGAATGTTAGGAAGTAGTTTATCAAATGGATTCATATGAAGGTAAAAGAGTAGCAAAACTCGAGGGCATGTAGATGTGAATTTGAGCACTTTTGACAATATTCGTACTTGTACGCTAAAATTTACACTCACAGCTCCAATGTGCAAACCTGTAAAATTAAAATCTGAAGTTGAATGTTAAAATTTGCAAAAAGTAAAAGTAGACACAAATGTGTAAAATGCCATTCACTTTTGCAACTCTGAATGAAATGGGACTTCTTTTGTACGTGATTATGTCAGGAAACCCGTGTCCGCGAAATGTTGCCGTTTCGTGACATTATCGCGTACAAAAGCAATCCCATTGGCTAGGCGCCAACCAATAAGACGACTCCTTTGCCCCCCTTTCTCTCTCACCGCCACTGAGTTGCAAGTCCACAAGTTAGTTTTGCATTTAATATATATCGCAATAAGAGTTGCACAAATCAAGGTGCAACATTTGAAATTGCAGTGAGAAGTTGCAAATGCCTAATGAGATTTTACTGTGAATGTAAATGAAAGTGCAATTATGCACTACAAGTTTGTGTCTGTCATTGTGTTTCTGTGAATGGCATTTTACACATTTGTGTCTACTTTTCTGAAGCTTCAAACTCAGAATACAGGTTTGTGACTGTTGTCTGCGAGTGCAAATCTCAACATTCAACTTCAGATTTTAATTTTACAGGTTTGCACATTGAAGCGGTGATTGTAAATTTTAGCATAAAAGTACAAATATTGTCAAAAGTGCTCAAATTCACATCAACATGCCCTCGAGTTTTGCTTCTCTTTTACGTTCATAGGAATCAATTTGATAAACTACTTCCTAACATTCAGTAGGAGCTTCATCCACTCAGCGTACGATTGCAGGTTTGAAGGTGTCGTTTTCTCACAGGCGTTTCATTTTGACCATTTCCCATGATCCTTTGCTGCTGCAGCTGTTGTCGCCGTTTGTTCGGCGTGTGAATGTGTCTCAAAATAACCGAGACTGGAATGAGACGCATGAGGAAACCCCAGACGTGTTTAAATTTAGCCTCATGACAGCAGGAGACAACAAACCTTCCACATTCCTGCTGAAACGACACATCCGAGTTTGGCTTCTAATCTTGTAAATGATATAAATAGAATACAAAATGTCATTCAGTGTCATTGAGGTTCGAGGACTTGAAGTCAAGATGAAACAGAAGAAGTGACAGACCTTTTCTTTCGTACTGTGATGTACATTTGAGTGTTATTTATTGGAAAATGTAGGGCGGGACTTGGTTCTGTGCAACGGTTGTTGATTGGATGTTGAGATGTGGGCGTGGTTTTTAAAACTGGAGGCGGAGCATGTGCTGGCAGGGGCGGGGTTTATGCACACTGAATGGTTGGAGAACCCTGCATACATCACGCTTGACGCTTCAAATAAAGATTTTATCAATTACATCATTACACCAGTAGGTGGCGACAAGTAACGGTTAAAAACTTGTATTTGTCATTGAATCATTCGTTCAAGAAATGTGTTTAAAAACGCTGATTCATTCAGAAATGAAAACAAGTCGTTGAGTGAGTCATTGAATCATCCACTCAAACCGATTTAGAAAAAATAATGAATTCAAATTAAGTATATATTATAAAAAGACTGCAGCAATTAACCGCTAGTAAATTACATGTTATTTTGTTTAGTTGTCTATTCAGAATCATGGGAGAATTGTGAGTGACACATAAAATATTGCGAGTCTCAATTTATCCACAATTGTGCAGCTCTATATGAGGTTTTCATCAAATTACGAGGTCAAAACTTTTTTAAAACTGAAACACACATGGGTGAAGTGTTGACGGTGTTCAGGGTGAATCAGTCGTGAGTAACGGTCAGCTGCTCTGACAGCTGAAGTATCTCATCATGTGATTGGATATGAAGGACAGATTCATTGGACCGAAATAGTCCAACAAAAGTCCAGTGTTCAGCAGGACATCATCTATCCAGACATTATATACGCAACACATGCTAACTCATGCTAACACTTGCTGAAATTATGTAATATGACACGTGAGATGCGATGCCCTTTCTAAAATGTTTTCTTTTCACTTACAAAAAGAAGTGTAGGCCTGTTGCAATTATTGATTATGGGTTATTTTATCAAATCAGAACATGTTTACCTCATGAGCACTCTTTCGGGATCCGTGTGTGTGTGTGTGTGTGTCATTGTGTTCTCTTACAGTCGGAACTGACGCCTCCCATTTCTCCAAACGGACAGATCGCTCCCAAACTTCCCCAGTGGAATCCTCCTAAAGGTTGGACAACGTTTGAGCCTCTTTAGATTACCAGATATCATATTCACTAGTGTGTGCAGGACACTATAGTTCATTTATGTAAGTGAGGAGAGAAAAATAAAGGAAACTGTGACATATTATACCCAATAATTATTCATACAGTGACTACTAGTAAAAATTTGCAACCAAAAATGATTCAGACACTTTGATCTGATCATGTTTTAAGTGTTTTTTCTTTAATAACTAATGCAGATTTTTACACACAGACTGAACAACATGAAGCATCGCTTGGTGATTGTTTGAGCTAAACTGGTATTATCTAATTGTGTAGTTAAATTTAACAGCTGACAGATATTCAACATAATTCATGTGTGAGAGTCTAACAGAAGGACGGACAAAACCTGTCAAATATCAACTGAGTTCTGCTCATATTTTATTACCATTTTCTAAACTATAGCAAATAAACTGTATAATGTACAGAAATGTTGAAGGTGTCTGAATACATTTTGGTTTGACTATATATTTACATTTAAATGTATTAATTTAGCAGATGCTTTTATCCAAAGTGATTAACAAATGAGGAACATCATCACATGATATTTACAGTACATGATGAGAAATAGAGCTAAAGCTGGAGCAGAAGAGTTATTATTTTAGTGCCTGTGTTTATGGTTTTGCTCATGAAATATGAGCATTGGTGATTAAATGAGGTTTTAGTGAGGCTTAATGTTGTGTGGTTTAGTAATACTCCATGTTTGGTGTGTGCAGTTCCTCCAGCGTGTTCGGTGTTCACTGCGCCGGACAGTAAAAGCTCGAGCAGCGTTTCAGAGCCCATCCTGTTATCGTTTGACGTGCCGTATTCAGAAGGAGCTCGAGCTCACCGGAAGGGCCGCGAATGCCAAGACTGCAGGAGGATCCGTAGAGACGACAAGGATTTACCGGTGTGTATAAGATAGTGTCGTTTATTTGTATAGCACATTTAAAAACAACGTGAGATGATCCTGATCTGATCTATTCTTGACACTAGACTGTAGGAAAGAGGAGTTTCAACACTCTGGTGCTCTTCGTGTTTTTTTTGTCAGTGAAATTAATGTAGTATATTTTAGTTTGATAATGTTTTTTATTTAATATTTTGTGTTTTTAGGGGATTTTTTTTTATACTAAATTATATTTACGCTGTATTTATAATCCATTTATTCACTTTTTGACCATAGACATGAAAATTAAATTTCCAACTTAAACCGCGGTAAATCTTGAATGCTTTAAAGCACAGACTGAAGTTTGATCTCTTCTCAAAGACGACACTTGGCACTGCTGATGAAGGATAAAAACATTGGCAGGCAATCAGAATCAATCCTGGTTTAACGAGCGTTTAACGACAAAAAAAGATATTGTGTTATCTTTATGGTTATTGTTCTGGGTGTGAGTGGCCTTTAATGTGCATTTTCCCTTTTTAAACTGATTCTGATTTCATAATCCCGTCCTGTCAAATTTAAACATCCCACAAATTCAGCATGTGAATCAGTATTAGTCAACATTATTATAATATTAGCACTGCTAAAAGATAAACAGTCGTTTGGGGTCGGTAAGATTGTTTTTATGCTCACCAATGCTGCGTTTATTTGGTCAAAATACATTAAGAATGTGAAATATTATTGCAATGTAAATCAGCTGTTTTCTATGTGAATATATAGTAAAGTATAATTTATTCCTGTGATCAAAGCTGAATTTTCAGCATCATTACTCCAGTCTTCAGTGTCACATGATCCTTCAGAAATCACTATAATATGATGATCTGATGCTCAAGAAACATTTATGATTATTATCAGTGTTGAAAACATATGTTTGTGGAAACCGTATTTTTCAGGATTCTTTGATGAATAGAAAGTAAAAAGAATAACGTTATGAATGTCTTTACTGTCACTTTTGACCAATTTTAATGCGCCCTTCCTGAATAAAAGTATTAATTTCTTACTGAGCCCAAACGTGTGCATATCAGCTCCAAATAAAACAAACTAAACCCTAACCATGTCATCACAGGAAAGAAAACGGGAAAGAAATGCGCATTTGCCGGCAGTGTTTACTCTTCTGTTGCTCGAAACAAAAACGCAGCATTGACTGAAAGCATTGTAATGAGGCTTGTGGTGTTCTTCAGGGGTTTCAGACAGTGAAGCCCAGACAGGGCGTGACGCGAGTGAACGATCTGTCGTCGGAGGACATCAGGAAGATCGGATACATCTCTCTGATCGAACTGACCACATTCTACGACACCATGGGCATCGAGATGAAGAGGAACCGTGTGGAGCGCAGTAAAGCACGAGGTGCGTCTCCATCATCAGACTCAGAAACCTCCTGAAACTCACTGTTAAAGGGATAGTTCACCCAACAATAAAAATTAGCTCATGATTTACTCGCCCTCAACTCATCCTAGGTGTATATGACATTCTGCTTTCAGACGAATACAATCAGAGTTATATTAAAATATGTCCTGGCTCTTCCAAGCTTTATAATGGCAGTGAATGACTGTTTCTGTTTTGAAGTCCATAAAAGTGCATCTATCCATCATAAAAGTTCATCTTTTATCACTTTTATGATGGATAGATGCACTTTTATGATGGATAGATGCACTTTTATGATGGATAGATGCACTTTTATGATGGATAGATGCACTTTAATGATGGATAGATGCACTTTTATGATGGATAGATGCACTTTTATGATGGATAGATGCACTTTTATGATGGACAGATGCACTTTTATGTTGGACAGATGCACTTTTATCATGAATAGATCCACTTTTATGATGGATAGATGCACTTTTATCATGGACAGATGCACTTTTATGATGGATAGATGCACTTTTATGATGGACAGATGCACTTTTATCATGAATAGATCCACTTTTATGATGGATAGATGCACTTTTATCATGGACAGATGCACTTTTATGATGGACAGATGCACTTTTATGATGGACAGATGCACTTATGATGGACAGATGCACTTTTATGATGGATAGATGCACTTTTATGATGGATAGATGCACTTTTATGATGGACAGATGCACTTTTATGATGGACATATGCACTTTTATGATGGATAGATGCACTTTTATGATGGACAGATGCACTTTTATGATGGATAGATGCACTTTTATGATGGACAGATGCAATTTTATGATGGATAGATGCACTTTTATGATGGACAGATGCACTTTTATGATGGACAGATGCACTTTTATGATGGATAGATGCACTTTTATGATGGACAGATGCACTTTTATGATGGATAGATGCACTTTTATGATGGACAGATGCACTTTTATGATGGACAGATGCACTTTTATGATGGACAGATGCACTTTTATGATGGATAGATGCACTTTTATGATGGACAGATGCACTTTTATGATGGATAGATGCACTTTTATGATGGATAGATGCACTTTTATGATGGATAGATGCACTTTTATGATGGACAGATGCACTTTTATGATGGATAGATGCACTTTTATGATGGATAGATGCACTTTTATGATGGATAGATGCACTTTTATGATGGATAGATGCACTTTTATGATGGATAGATGCACTTTTATGATGGATAGATGCACTTTTATGATGGACAGATGCACTTTTATGATGGACAGATGCACTTTTATGATGGATAGATGCACTTTTATGATGGATAGATGCACTTTTATGATGGATAGATGCACTTTTATGATGGATAGATGCACTTTTATGATGGACAGATGCACTTTTATGATGGATAGATGCACTTTTATGATGGACAGATCCACTTTTATGATGGACATGGACAGTGTCACGGGTCTATGAAGGAGGACTCAAATGCAGAACGAGTGTTAACAGGTTTATTGACAAACAGCAGACAGGATGTGGTGGGCGAGGTGAACAGTCCAGACAATAGGCAGGGATGAGACACAATGACAGCCGTAGTAACTAGCCGAGCAGCACTTGTAACTAGCAAGATGACTGGAAGCTGGAGAGTAGAAATGACAGAGCAGAATGAGACCTAACAATACTAGCAGTAGCCAGACAGGAACAGGGATCTCAGGCTCAGCACCAGGCTTCCTCCAAAGCCAAGAGTGTAAGCAGTCAGGGACACTCTGCTAGCAGGACTGGAACTAGAGACACAGAAGACAAGACAGACAGGAACGATGGCAGAACTAAAGCACAAAATACTTCTACAAATAAAACACTGTAGACTTTAGTCACAAGAAACAAACTATGTAGCACAGTAGTACAACATCTAACGAACTGGCAACACATGAGGGAAAGAGCACACACATAAAGGGAGTTAACAAGAGTAACAGGTGAGAACACTTAGACAAGGAACAGGTGAACACACTCACGTAAACGAGGACTGAAACAAGGGAGCAGAGAACATGAGGAACAGGTGACAACACTGAGACAAACGAGGACTCAACTAGACGAGAGGGCGTGGTACAGGGAAACAAGGAGGCAGGAACAGAGGAGCACATGGCCAACACAAACACAACCATATGTTCAAGCACAACACAAACAGACATGAAACAAAGACAACACTTTTATGATGGACAGATACACTTTTATGATGGATAGATGCACTTTTATGATGGATAGATGCACTTTTATGATGGACAGATGCACTTTTATGATGGATAGATGCACTTTTATGATGGATAGATGCACTTTTATGATGGACAGATGCACTTTTATGATGGATAGATGCACTTTAATGATGGATAGATGCACTTTTATGATGGATAGATGCACTTTTATGATGGACAGATGCACTTTTATGATGGACAGATGCACTTTTATGATGGATAGAGGCACTTTTATGATAGACAGATGCACTTTTATGATGGATAGAGGCACTTTTATGATGGATAGATGCACTTTTATGATGGATAGATGCACTTTTATGATGGATAGATGCACTTTTATGATGGATAGAGGCACTTTTATGATGGACAGATGCACTTTTATGATGGATAGAGGCACTTTTATGATGGATAGATGCACTTTTATGATGGATAGATGCACTTTTATGATGGATAGAGGCACTTTAATGATTGATAGATGCACTTTTATGATGGACAGATGCACTTTTATGATGGATAGATGCACTTTGATGGAAAATATACGGACATTCACTGCCATTATAAAGCTTGGAAGAGCCAGGACATTTTTTAATATAACTCTGATTGTATTCGTCTGAAAGAAGAGTGTCATATACACCTAGGTGTATATTTAGTTGATGGTGAGAAAATCATGAGCTAATTTCCATTTTTGGGTGAATTTTCCCTTTAACTAGGGCTGCCTCCTAATAATCCACTAACCATTAGTCGACTAGAAGAGGTTTAATCGACCTACATTTTATCAGTCGTTCAGTCGCAGAAAAAAAAAACTCGAAAAAGTGTCGAAATCACGCAGGTTTCGAACAGATAGATCATTAACGGCAGGAAATCCAAACTTTAGCCTATTATTATTATTCAACCTCAAATATGGCTTATCACTTGAAACATTTAATTACAGTAGCAGCACTTTACAAGTCTAATGTTAACCTAGATAAATGTGCGCTATTTTATTTAAGTGTTTGTGTTGAGAGCGTCTACTGCCACACATCACTGCATTTAACTTAAAGTATTAAATAATTTTTGGTCATACAAATAAGAGTAATGCAAACTGTAAAGGGTCTACTTTTATTTTTGAAAACTCACAATAACAACAAAACGTGTTTTTGTAAATTCTGTCGATTCGGTCTTGAACTTGAGCGCATCACATAAATAAACAGAAACTCAGCGTATACTTGCATAAGAAATATCTATGGAAAGCTTGAAATGTCTACATTTTAATGAACAGATTCCAATGGAAATTAAATATTCTCAGATTATGTAATCCATATGAAACGTGCATATATGACGAGTCAGCATCTTCGACTTAATCTCTGCAGACGAAAACAAAAAACATTACCAATAAATTATTAAAATGTTTAGACAATCTCATTCTGTTATTCATAATCATTATGTTTGCCGGTGCGCTGTGGCTTTATGTTTGAATTTGTGCGCCGATTAGGGCATACGTATATTATATAGGCACATTATTATGATTTTTAACTTTAATATAAACGTGCGATTAGTTGACTAATGGCTTAAATGAACGACTTTAGAAACGTCTTTAGTGGAGGGCAGCGCTACTATTAACGCCGTCGTTTGTTTCCCACAGACAGCGGGATATTCGGCGTTCCTCTCGCTACGCTGCTGGAGAATGACCAGAAGAAATATCCCGGCTCCAGAGTTCCTCTGGTTTTCAGGAAGGTACGTGGCTCTTTCCCTCTTCGGTTGTTAGAAACACTGGAATGTTGTGATCAAGATTGTGAGCGCAAGCTTTTCCGGAAAGTTCCTAGTCAGCACTTCTCGCTATCTCACATTATCCTGACCTAGCGGCCCACACTCCTCTCACTTTTCCAAAAAACAAAGGCGGTGGCCAGAAGTGCTCTGGTTTGTTTTGCACGGCTGTCTTGACCTCGATGTTTCTGTTTTTAAGTGGAATGAGGGAGGCCGTTTATTGTTTCACTCCTTCAGGCGCTTGAGAGGTTTGCTGAGGGAACACTTAGAAACAGAATAAAAATATATGCTTTAATAAATGCTCAGGAGTGAATCAGATTCTTCTTGTGTTGCAACACTGTCAGTATTTGTGTTGGGAAACTGGAGACCTGACAGGAAGATACGGAGACTCCCGGAGGGTATAAACCCAGCGCTGACAGCTGATGAGTCCTGAACTCTTATCAGTCACCGATAAAGACTCTCTGTGTGTCGGAATGAGCTGGAATCTCAATCATCTCTGTCAGAAAACAACAGCACAACTGCTTCAAACTAGACTGGGCTGTTACCATGGTACAAATCCAAAAAATATGGTGTTTACCATAGTAGATGCCTGCAAAACATGGCGTTATTGTAGAAAACATGGTGTTACCATGGTAAGTGTCCGACAAAATGGTGTTACTGTAGTAAAAGTCTGTAAAACATGGTGTTGTTGTAGTAAAAGTCTGTAAAACATGGTGTTACTGTAGTAAAAGCCTGTAAAACATGGTGTTACTGTAGTAAAAGCCTGGAAAACATGGCGTTATTGTTGAAAACATGTTGTTACCATGGTAAGTGTCCGACACAATGGTGTTACTGTAGTAAAAGTCTGTAAAACATGGTGTTACTGTAGTAAAAGCCTGGAAAACATGGTCTAACTGTAGTAAAAGTCTGGAAACATGGTGTTACTGTAGTAAAAGCCCAGAAAACATGGTGTTGCTGTAGTAAAAGCCTGGAAAACATGGTCTTACTGTAGTAAAAGTCCAGAAAACGTGGTGTTACTGTAGCAAAAGCCCAGAAAACTTGGTGTTGCTGTAGTAAAAGTCTGGAAACATGGTGTTGCTGTAGTAAAAGCCTGGAAAACATGGTCTTACTGTAGTAAAAGCCTGGAAAACATGGTCTTACTGTAGTAAAAGCCCAGAAACATGGTGTTACTGTAGTAAAAGTCCAGAAAACATGGTGTTACTGTAGCAAAAGCCCAGAAAACTTGGTGTTGCTGTAGTAAAAGTCTGGAAACATTGTGTTACTGTAGTAAAAGCCTGGAAAACATGGTGTTACTGTAGTAAAAGCCTGGAAAACATGGCGTTATTGTAGTAAAAGTCTCTAAAACATGGTGTTACTGTAGTAAAAGCCTGGAAAACATGGCGTTATTGTTGAAAACATGGTGTTACCATGGTAAGTGTCCAACAAAATGGTGTTACTGTAGTAAAAGCCTGGAAAACATGGTCTTACTGTGAAAAAGCCTGGAAAACATGGTGTTACTGTAGTAGAAGCCTGGAAAACATGGTGTTACTGTAGTAAATGTTCAGAAAACATTGTTACTGTAGTAAAAGCCTGGAAACATGGTGTTACTGTAGTAAAAGTCTGGAAAACATGGCGTTACTGTAGCAAAAGCCCAGAAAACTTGGTGTTGCTGTAGTAAAAGCCCAGAAAACATGGTGTAACTGTAGTAAAAGCCTGGAAACATGGTGTTACTGTAGTAAAAGTCCAAAAAACATGGTGTTACTGTAGCAAAAGCCCAGAAAACTTGGTGTTGCTATAGTAAAAGTCTGGAAACATGGTGTTACTGTAGTAAAAGCCTGGAAAACATGGTGTTACTGTAGTAAAAGCCTGGAAACATGGTGTTACTGTAGTAAAAGTCTGTAAAACATGGTGCTACTGTAGTAAAAGCCTGGAAAACATGGCGTTACTGTAGCAAAAGCCCAGAAAACTTGGTGTTGCTGTAGTAAAAGCCCAGAAAACATGGTGTTGCTGTAGTAAAAGTCTGGAAACAGGGTGTTACTGTAGTAAAAGCCCAGAAAACTTGGTGTTGCTGTAGTAAAAGTCTGGAAACATGGTGTTACTGTAGTAAAAGCCCAGAAAACATGGTGTTACTGTAGTAAAAGCCCAGAAAACTTGGTGTTGCTGTAGTAAAAGTCTGGAAACATTGTGTTACTTTAGTAAAAACCCAGAAAACATGGTGTTGCTGTAGTAAAAGTCTGGAAACATGGTGTTACTGTGGTAAAAGCCCAGAAAACATGGTGTTGCTGTAGTAAAAGTCTGGAAACATGGTGTTACTGTAGTAAAAGCCCAGAAAACATGGTGTTACTGTAGTAAAAGTCTGGAAACATGGTGTTACTGTAGTAAAAGCCCAGAAAACTTGGTGTTGCTGTAGTAAAAGCCCAGAAAACATGGTGTAACTGTAGTAAAAGCCCAGAAAACTTGGTGTTACTGTAGTAAAAGCCCAGAAATCTTGGTGTTGCTGTAGTAAAAGTCTGGAAACATGGTGTTACTGTAGTAAAATCCCAGAAAACTTGGTGTTGCTGTAGTAAAAGCCCAGAAAACATGGTGTAACTGTAGTAAAAGCCCAGAAAACTTGGTGTTGCTGTAGTAAAAGTCTGGAAACATGGTGTTACTGTAGTAAAAGCCCAGAAAACATGGTGTTGCTGTAGTAAAAGCCCAGAAAACATGGTGTTGCTGTAGTAAAAGCCCAGAAAACATGGTGTTGCTGTAGTAAAAGCCCAGAAAACGTCTCCTGTTACTTTCGTAACCTCGGTTCCCTGAAAGGCAAGGAACGAGACATTACGGATGTCGTATATGGGAACTCCTCTCATCCTTCACTTCCGCTGAAATCTTATAGGCTTGTGAAGCGCTCTGTTGACGGGTCTCAGATCCAGAATGGGGCGGAGACCCCCTCCCTTCTTCGGTACAACGAAGTAGCGACTGTAGAATCCGCTCTCCCGCTCTCTCAGGGGAACCGGTTCTATAGCCTTCTTTTCGAGCAAGCTACACACTTCTTGCCTCAGCACATGAGCGTTTTGGGGCAAAGTTAATGACTGAATTACACCGCGAAAGCGGGGGGGTCTGCGTTTGAACTGAAGTGTGTACCCGCGCCGAATTATATTCAACACCCACGGCGAAATGCCCGGAATAGCTTCCCACGCTGCCTGAAAACGACTGAGCGTGGGCTGATCTAAACCTGTGGTCATCACCGCTGCGGTCATCGCCGCTATGCGAGGGCTGGGAATATTTATTGACCGTGACTCTGCGCTGCTCGAAGGCAGGGCGGGTAACACAGTGTGTGGTGCAAGAGGAGAAAAAAGCTGTTTGTGAAGTAGAGATCTGCTTTATTTTTGAACAAGAAACAACATTGACAACATTCACAAAACAACTGCACGCGTCGCTCGCAGAACGCTGAGGGATCAAGTGCATTAGAGCGCGCCGCTTGGACGCGGGGCCGACCTGGCGCTCTCTTCTCCTCCTGCCTGAGCGGTCAGGACGACTGCTTGGGCCTCGCAGGGGACGCGGTGGGCTTTCTGCGCGGGCTCCTCTGCGTCCTCTTGCTACCCGCTCCCTGCCACTGGCCGCTACGGCCTCTACGGGCATCCGGTCCCGGGCGGGGCGCTGTCTGTCTTCTAGCCGCGGCCTGAGGTTGGCAGCCCGAGGCGGAAAACGAACGGGAGCGAGGCTGCGGCGGCGCCCTCCGAGGAATCACGTGGCTCAGAGCCTTCGCCTTCTTCTGCGTCTCGGAGCAACGCTCGGTGACTTTCTCCACGGCGTCTCCGAACAGGCCTGCAGGGGAGATCGGTGCGTTCAGCAGTGTCTTCCTATCGGCCTCCTGCACGTCCGACAGGGTGAGCCACAGGTGTCTGTGGAGGACCACCAGGAACCCCATCGAACGGCCAATCGCCTGGGCCGAACGCTTCGTGGCCAGGAGCGCGAGGTCCATGGCCGAACGGAGATCTCGGATGGCGTCAGCGTCGATAGGGGCGGCGTCATCCAGAGACTTGAGCTGCTTAGCCTGCAGCACTTGGAGAACGGCCATGGCATGCAACGCAGAAACCGCCTCCCCGCGTCACCGTAGGCCTTGTTAGCCTGGTGGGCCGTAAATCTGCAGGCTCGGGACGGCAGGCTGCGGTCCGAGCCCAGGCCGGGAGCCGACGGGCAGAGGTGCGCGGCGACGGTCTCCTCGACGGGGGGGATGCGGAGGTAGCCGTGGTCCCCAGCCTCGTCCACGGGGGCAAACATGGTCTGGGTGGAAGTGAGAGTGCGCGCCGATTGCGGGGCCACCCACGACTTCACCACGTGCTCATGCACGTCAGGAAAAAACGGTGTTCCTCTTTTCGAAGCGGCCTGACGGCGGCTCGATTGGGGGAACCACGTATTCAGTTTGCTCTTTGAAGGTTCGTCGGGAGCCTTCCACGAGAGGTCCAGTTCCTCGACGGCCTTCGAGAGGATACGGAAGAGCTCGTCCTGCAGGTCCGCCGGGGTCTCTTGCTCCGCGGCCGCCCGCGGTGCGGCCTGCTCCGCACCCCAGTCGTTCTCGGAGGCAGACAGAGACATGGAGTCGTCTTCCTCACTTGCCCCGAAGGAAACGAAGTCAGCGACCTCGCGAGGGGGCTGAAAGGCGGGGTCGAGAAAGCTCACCGGGGGACGAACCTCGACTCCGCGGTTGGGGGGGGCTACCAGCGGCTCAGTGGCGGCGGTAGACCCAATCCCCGCTGCTGCGCGAGCCTCTTCCCTCCTGGCTTTGAGAGTTTGAAGAGACATGTCCGCGCAGAGGTCGCAGGACCCTCCGTCCCTGAGGGCTGACTCAGCATGGGCCAGCCCCATACACGCGACGCAGAACAGGTGCGTGTCGGGGGGGCACGATGGGGCCCGAGCACAGGTTGCAGATAGTTGCCATCGGATGCAGGAGACAGTGCAAGCCCAGAAAACATGGTGTTGCTGTAGTACAAGCCCAGAAAACATGGTGTTGCTGTAGTAAAAGCCCAGAAAACTTGGTGTTGCTGTAGTAAAAGCCCAGAAAACATGGTGTTGCTGTAGTAAAAGCCCAGAAAACTTGGTGTTGCTGTAGTAAAAGTCTGGAAAAATGGTGTTACTGTAGTAAAAGCCTGGAAAACATGGTGGGAAAACATGGTGTTACTGTAGTAAAAGCCTGGAAAACATGGTGTTACTGTAGTAAAAGCCTGGAAAACATGGTGTTACTGTAGTAAAAGTCTGGAAAACATGGTGTTATTGTAGTAAAAGTCTGGAAAACATGGTGTTTCTGTAGTAAATTTCAAGAATACTTGGTGTTCTTCTAGTAAATGTCCAGAAATCCATGTTAATACCCAGCACGTGTGTTTGTGTGTCTCATGTGATGATGATTATTGTGTTTCTGTTTTCAGTTGTTGTCTAAACTGGAGCAGACGGGGTTACAGACGGAGGGAATCCTCAGGGTCCCGGGATCAGCATCCAGAGTAAAGGTGAATAATCCATCATCACTCCAGAGCAACACGGCCTGGTCCAGTATTTGTGTTGTTTTACTCAGTAAAGCATCTGACCTGGACTTTTCCCACTGATTCCAGCTTTAATTTAATTTTAATTCAGTGTTATTTGACCGGTTCATCAACTGATGAATTTGGCCACGAGTAACTGCCGGTTTCATGTCAAGTCAAGTCTCCTTCATTTATACAGCGCTTAACAATATAGAGTTTCAAAGCAGCTTTACAGTGATAATAGGAGATTACAGTATCAGAGATTGTTTTGGTTTTACAGCAGCTCTAGAATAAAGTTATTGCCCAGCTAAAGCTAGTTTTGGTTGATTCACTTCCATTGCAAAGATCATTAGTTATTAACTTAGGGGCCGCTTAGAAATAGAAATAGAAAACCCTTAATGCGCTCTGGCCGCTCATTCGCACGACAGCAGTGTTTGCTGCTCGAGAACACAAACCTTGAAACAGGTTCCAAGGTGCAAGCCTTAAACATTTTGAAAAGCGTTATCATCTCCGCGTAAACTTAAAAAACGCGAATCTCTGAAAAGCTGACGCCGCGCACATGCGTATTATGTGTTTAGTCTATAGTTATGCGCGTTTGAATATGTGTGCAGGCGTGTAGTCCTTTACAGATTGACCTCAACAAATCTCTTGTCTGGCATTAAAAATTCATAATATTCATAAATGCATGTGTCTGTCCCCCACAGCACCTGCGTCAGGAGCTGGAGTTGAAGTTCTACGAGGATCGCTTCGACTGGGATCAGGTGCGTCAGAACGACGCGGCGGGTTTGTTGAAGATGTTTATCCGCGAGCTGCCGTATCCTCTGCTAACCCAACAGCATCTGCCAGCGTTCACAGCGGCTCAGAGTGAGTCTGCACACACACACACACACACGAGTCCACCAGTAGCCGCGTTTCCATTACAGATTTGCGCCAAACTTTTGCGATATTTTCTAAATGTCATTAGCCGGTGTAATGCGACTTAAACATATTTTTTCCTCTTGTGATAAGTCATTCCAACAATCATAGCAACGGATGTTGGTCTATGTACATATATCCCAGCCACCGCAGTTTTATTTTTGATGAAAGTAGACGTAGGCGTGTTTTCCAAGCTTTAATGACAAGGAAAGACCCTTACACTCCAGAGCGGCTCGTATGAGGGGTTTCTGGGAGTTTCTCCCTCATTTCTGCGTCAAGCTCTTGATTGTGGAATTTCTTTGTTTTTTTCAGAATCCAGTATTCCTGTAGTACTTTTGTCTTTTATGAGTTTTATAAAGAACATACCGTGTCTTCTTCAAAGAATGATACATGTTTTGTTCGTCAGGTGACCTGTAAATGCGCAAAAACTGTTTGCATTGCAGTTTTGCAAAATATTCCCATTTCGAATTACATGAAAAACCACCTCATGTGAGCGTAATAACTTTTTTGCGATATATGGGAGTTTTTGCGAAATTAACATGTTTCCATTGAGCGTATTTTCAATTTGCGCAGTTTGAAGGGTAATGGAAACGCAGCTACTGTCTGTTCAGAGTCAGTCACTCATCTCTCTCTCTATCCGTGTTCAGGTATCTCATCACCCAAACACCAGATCCAGGCTCTTCATCTTCTCATCATGCTGCTTCCCGAAGCCAACAGAGACACGCTGAAGGTCTGTTCATCTCCACACGCGGTTTATGAAGATCATCAACTCAATAATACGGGTGTAACGATACTCTCATGTCACGATTAAATGCATATCCCGATACTGAACTCACGATACCATATTACTGCGATACTCCAAGACTAATTTAACTAATTTTTTTATGTTGATTAAAATGCTAAATTTGATATATTACATTGTGTGTGTAAATGAATAGACTTGGACTTGGTGCTGAAACCCAAAGCACAGGACAATAGAGACACCAGAATAAACATATTCATGATTCTGAAGATGAAAATACTGAATTATTGTAGATGAATATGCTTGATCTCTGTCACTGACTAGATATATTTAAAATAATGTACAACACTTTTTACTGGTAACATCAGATATTTGGCATTATCAGGAGCCACAAATATTCCCATTATTATACATTATATTCAACATTATATATAGTAGTTTAATGTAGTACTGACACTAAAACTTTTTATTCTAGGTGAACTATACACAATACATATCCTTGCATTTCTGTATTGCAATATATTGTGACACGATATATTGTTACACCCCCCTACTAAATAACTATCATTTAAGGCTTTTTGACTCCAACACCACTCATTTTCAAAGACAATAAAAGGCCCTCAATGCATTTATGATACTTCTGCTATAATGACATTTTCAAACCATTATGACTGGCGGTAATTTTAAATAATTAAATAATATAATTATAAATAATTAAGTTCCATTATTCATTAATTATAGTTAACTAAAACCATAAAAAAACATTTCCGTTACTGAAATAACTGTTAAATAAATAAAAAAGCAACAAAGCAACATCTCCCATTTTTATTTAGTTTAACTTGATATATTAAAATAACTAAAACTGAAATATAAATGAATAAAAACAATATGGACATATTTAACAAAAAACAGTAACAAATAAAAACTTAATTTTATTTTTACTAAAATGAAAATGAAAACAGAAAATTCAAATATAAAAAACAAATTTTAAATGATAAAATACATATATAATAGTATCTCAATGATACTAAAATCAAATAACACTTGCTCACAGTTTACGCTTTTTATTTCCAATGATAAATTCTAGTTTGTGGTTTTTAGAATTAGTTTTTACTCACAATAGCCTAAAAACGTATTATGGAGCTTGAAATGTATATGAATTTGTTCGGAAAACATTATATCCAGGATCAGGAGAACAAAGTAAAAAATACAAAAAATGGCTGTTAAAATGAGAAATATGATTTCAGCTAACATCTTCATTTTTAGCTTATTTTAAAGTTTGAGAACTGCTCCCCAGACATCAGCTAAATCTGACACAATCTGGCATTTATAAAAACAGATCTATAGAAGTTAAGATAGAATAAAATAAATAAGTGTTTTTTAATCTTAAAAGTGTTCTGTGGTTTAGTGTAAATAAAACAGTATGAGTCTATGGAATGTCCCTATTTAGAGAACTGAGTGTGTGTGTGAAGTATTTAAATAAACATGTTCTCAGGTGAAGTTGATGAACCGGTCGAGCGGCATGAATCTGTGATGACACACACACGCGATCAGGACTCAGAGAACACGAACACACACACACACACACACACACACACACACACACACACACACACACGATCAGGACTCAGAGAAGACACCCACACGATCAGGACTCACAGCACGCACACACACACACACAGACGTGAGAGAGTCATGTTTGACGTCATGTTTTTTGCCCATATTCTCATGTGGCGATTCAGCGCTGACTCTGTTCCTGCTGAACTCGGCTGAATGCAGCACAGATGCAGTAGGTGTTATTGACCCTGCAGAGGTCACGGGTTCGACTCGCAGGGAATGAAGCTTCAATGCAGCGCGAGTCATTTATGCATGTTTCCAGAGAAAATTCCTGTTTGGAGTTCTCTAGTAATATAAACCTGATGATGTTTGCGGTGTGTGTTCTCAGGCTCTTCTGGAGTTCCTGAGAAAGGTGGTGGCGTACGAGGAGAAGAACCGCATGAGTCTGTGGAACGTCTCCATGATCGTAGCGCCAAACCTCTTCACTTTCCGCGGGAAGAACGCCAAACAGGAGGAGATGCAGGTCGCCGTTGCTGCCGCCCAACTCGTGCGTCTCCTCATTACCCATCAGGACCTGCTGTGGATGGTGAGCATCTGCAGCTAATTACCCACCTGATCGCTTCATATCCAGAAATACTCAAAAAAGTGTGGAAAACATGGTGTTACTGTAGTAAAAGCCTGGAAACATGGTGTTACTGTAGTAAAAGCCTGGAAACATGGTGTTACTGTAGTAAAAGCCTGGAAAACGTGGTGTTACTGTAGTAAAAGCCTGGAAACATGGTGTTACTGTAGTAAAAGCCTGGAAACATGGTGTTACTGTAGTAAAAGCCTGGAAAACGTGGTGTTACTGTAGTAAAAGCCTGGAAAACGTGGTGTTACTGTAGTAAAAGCCTGGAAAACGTGGTGTTACTGTAGTAAAAGCCTGGAAAACATGGTGTTACTGTAGTAAAAGTCTGGAAAACATGGTGTTACTGTAGTAAAAGTCCAGAAAACGTGGTGTTACTATAGTAAAAGTCTGGAAAACATGGTGTTACTGTAGTAAAAGTCCAGAAAACATGGTGTTACTGTAGTAAAAGTCCAGAAAACATGGTTCAGAAAACGTGGTGTTACTGTAGTAAAAGTCTGGAAAACATGGTGTTACTGTAGTAAAAGTCCAGAAAACATGGTGTTACTGTAGTAAAAGTCCAGAAAACGTGGTCCAGAAAACGTGGTGTAACTGTAGTAAAAGTCTGGAAAACATGGTGTTACTGTAGTAAAAGTCCAGAAAACGTGGTCCAGAAAACGTGGTGTAACTGTAGTAAAAGTCTGGAAAACATGGTGTTACTGTAGTAAAAGTCCAGAAAACATGGTGTTACTGTAGTAAAAGTCCAGAAAACGTGGTCCAGAAAACGTGGTGTTACTGTAGTAAAAGTCCAGAAAACATGGTGTTACTGTAGTAAAAGTCCTGAAAACGTGGTGTTACTGTAGTAAAAGTCTGGAAAACATGGTGTTACTGTAGTAAAAGTCTGGAAAACATGGTGTTACTGTAGTAAAAGTCCAGAAAACATGGTGTTACTGTAGTAAAAGTCCAGAAAACGTGGTCCAGAAAACGTGGTGTTACTGTAGTAAAAGTCCAGAAAACGTGGTGTTACTGTAGTAAATGTTCAGAAAACATGGTGTTACTGTAGTAAAAGTCCAGAAAACATGGTGTTACTGTAGTAAAATTAAAAAAACATGGTGTTACTGCAGTAAAAGTCCAGAAAACATGGTGTTACTGTAGTAAAACTCCAGAAAACATGGTGTTACTGTAGTAAAATCGAAAAAACATGGTGTTACTGTAGTAAAAGTCCAGAAAACATGGGGTAGCTGTAGTAAAAGTCTGGAAAACATGGTGTTACTGTAGTAAATCCAAAAAACATTACCCATCAGGTCATGCTGTGGACGGTGAGCATCTGAAAAGCTACATTAACCATGTTTTCGCTTGATTTTCAGAAATGAGCTGGGCTCATGAATATGTCTTTGAGTCGCTGACGTCTGATATTCGTATCCGCAGGTCCCGTGTTTCCTGATCTCCCACGTCAGAAAAATGAACGAAGCCGCCATGGGCAAGAAAACGCCGACCTCAGAGAAAACGAAACGCAGATTACTGAGGAGATGGAACACGGAGAAGGACCGAGACCGCAGTGAAGTGAGTGCTCATGGGACAGAACCCATCGCCGCGGGAACATATCTTATCAGGGGGTGCTGGGGGCGGGGCTTAATATTGCGGGGTGGTGCTGATAGAGTATTTTAAACAAAATCTTAATATTAAACAGCCCAAACCAAAAGATGAACATACAAATGAATGAGGACAGTTATGTGAGAGCGCTCAGAACTCATGATAAATTTTAAAAACACAGCACAAAAATCTGCATCTTAGCTTATGAAACACGCTCAGGAGTTAGGCCGTGTGTCCACCAAAGCGTTTTTTCAAGCAGCTGGCGTATTTTTCCAATTGTTTTCAATGGGAGCGCCACGTTTTTTAAACGCCATGAGCGTAACGAGGCCCTGAGCGTTTTTTTCACGCTGAAGCGCCCGGCGTTTTTTTACTGGTCGCCGAGAATTGAATAATGTTCAACTTTGGGGTAAAACGCAGCGCTCATCACTATCACTTTTTACCCAGCCGTCCAATCACAGTGGAGGATGGGCGGGACTAATATCACACCGACCAACCGCCACATTCTGCTTGTTCAACGTCAACAGATGACAACAACAAGCATATAGGGTTCCCACTCTAAACCAAATGTCAAATTCCCTGGGACTTTTCCCTGACTAAAAAGATGAATTTCAATGACCTATAATATGGAAGTAAAATAATGCCAAATGTTTTTGAAACAAAAAGCCTGTTGAATTGCAGATGGAAATTAGCCTAAGGCTATAATCTGACATATTTACATTTGTGAAAATGTTCATTATTATGTATTGTCCCTTTTGTTTTTTCGAAAAAAAAAAATTGTAAAAAAATTGTACTACTTGAAAAAAAATGCATTGCATTAACCCTGCTTGTATTTTAATGCATTGTATTTTTAGGGCTTGCATTTTTATGGGCTGAAATTTAGCATGGTTGAATATTTAAGCTGTGAATATTTAAATTCAAAACATTTCAAACACATTTTCATTAGTAAGTTTAAAGCTGAGTGTTTCTCAGTGATACTGGCATAATTTGGCTTGACATTGGACATTCGCACATTTAGGGACCGTCTCTAAAGTTACATACGACATTGGTATACACGTTTCTAACTTCAATAGCATTTGAAGAGAACGCCTTGCAGTCATACAAACCAACTGTAAAGTGTTCATTTTCATTTTTCATTTTATTGTTTATTTTTACAGGGACAATGCACAATTAAAAGTAATTGCACCAGAATTAGCTAATAGCTAGTTTACATCTGCTGTCCCTGGGCAGGTAAACCAATAAAATAACATACATTACATATACACAGGGTCCGAAATTAACACCCGCCAAGCGCCAAATGCGGGTAGATTTTCCGTTTGGCGAGTAAATCTTAAAAGGCTATCCGCCACACTGGCGGGTGAATGTTTCAGACATCGCAAGTCTCCCGCATATTGATAGCGGCTCCGTGATGTCCGCAAATTAGTTCAAATCTCCTGGAATCTAGAGTGAGCGAGAAAGAGCGCGCACATACTGTCCTCCAAACCGTGTAGCGCGTGCACGCCTGAGAGGGAGAAAGCGAGAGACCTTGCGTGTGTGCCTCAAGAAGCGTGTGTGAACCTTCTTCACACCTAAAATAGACCTACACTAAATATATTTCTTTAACTTAAATAATTAACAAATTAAGATGACAAAAATAAAACACTGAATCAGTTTGAAGCTTTGAAAAAACTGCTTTTTTTCATCAGACTATGTTTTTTTCGTCAAATAAAAATAGCAGACCTACCTCAATCTACAGCTTGTCTAGTTTTTACTTAAAAAAGTAACATGTCTACATGATGTGGGGTTAGTCTGGGTCTCCGATGGCACAGATGCCCCAGGAATACAGAGATAACGTCTCGCTAGAGTGGCCAACTTCGGAAAGCGCCTTTCCTTTGCTTGTGGATGTTTGCATCGCAAGTGATATTGCATTGTAGCCTACTTGCACTAGGCCTACTGCTTTATTTTAATACCGCGTAGCATATTTTCCAAGTATTCGTCGATCTTTCTGTGGTGCCACAGTAGCTACTTCTTTTCGCTTGGTTCATTTTGCTTGCTTGCGAAATATGTCTTTAGGCGCGTGTTGTTGCGCGTGTCGACGGACGCACCCCGTGATTTAACCATAGACTGTAAAAAAATAGGATTTAACAAATATAGGCTACATACTGTTTTTTTAACCATGCAGCAAACAAACAAAAAAGCTAAATATATATATATATATATTTATAGTAATATTATTAATAATATATTATAATATTATATAGTAAATATATATATATATATATACTTTTAAACCGTTTAACTGATAGTATTAATCTGTAAAAAAAATTTTTACTTTTGGTAAATTATCTGATAGTTTTACAAAACCTTCAAATGTTCTGTTATGAGCACTAGTTCGATGCTCACATCTTCCATGTCTTACTATTTGTTGCTCTGTTTTGACTTCTACTCTAGTCATTCAACATAATACCTTATCTCAATTAAATGTACTGAAATGAATGTTTATGTGACACAAAAAGGCTGTTTATTATTTTGGCCGGTAAAAAATATGCTTGGCTGCTGGATTTTTTCATCTACCAGTCCCTGTGGCAGGTGAGCCAAAAAGTTAATTTCGGACCCTGTATATACACCACAAAAAACATCACGATACATACATGTGCATAATATAAAATTTAAAACCAGAATATAAAACAGATAATATACAACACAGTCATTAGTGGTTGCAGATCTGTTGTGATAGTAGCCAGTACTTTAGCTTATTTTTAAAAATTGAGAAGCTATTGAGGCTTCGAATATTTGTAGGTAGGGAATGCCACAACCCCACTACTCTAACTGAAAAAGCTTTTTGCCCAAAGGCTGTTTTTCTGTACTGCGGTACCAAATCTCCCCTGGCAGAGGCTCTAGTCCTACCTGAACTTCCATTATGGGTCACACATCCCTGAAGAGGGGGTGGAGCAAGATTATGAATAATTTTGTACATCAGGCACACATCAGTATAAAATACAAAATTATTCCTATTTAAAAAATGTAACCTTTTCAAAATAGTCCAATGATGGTAGTCCCTTGGTTTTTTATCTAACACTTTCATGATTTGTTTATGAAGGGAGTACACAGGCTTAAGTGTAGTTGCATCTGCTTGTGACAAGTTGTTATACAATACGACAAGTGAGGTAGAATTAGAGTATGTACTAAAAGAAGTGCAGCTAATTCAGAGAGCTGGTCCTGATGCTTTTAAAATTATTCAAATTGAATTTAATGTTATTTATAACCCTTTTCACTTGCTTTTTAAAAGACAGGTGTTGGTCTATTATTATTCCTAAATATTTAACATGTTCACGTAGGTGTCAAGCATAATCCGCAATTTATTCAAATAAATTGAATTTAGAAACGTTTAGGCCTATAGGACTACCAATGTTACTTTAGAGACGGTTTAGAAATGTGCGAATAAGCCAATTTTACATTTAGTTTTTTAGCAGACGCTTTTATCCAAAGCGACTTAAGTTACAGTTAAACTAACAATATAGGACAACAATATGAAAGTGCTGTGACCCTTCCCAGATTAATCATGTATGTAGGAATATTAACATGTATGTAGGCATACTTCCCCAATAAGGTGTGAGTTTGGTCTTTTATATCACTGTATTAGTCCATTAAAGGATTAGTTCACCTTTTAAAAAAAACTTTTGCTGATAATTTACTCACCCCCATGTCATCCAAGATGTCCATGTCTTTCTTTCTTCAGTCGAAAAGAAATTAAGGTTTTTGATGAAAACATTACAGGATTTTTCTCCATATAATGGACTTCAATGGGAACCAAACGGTTCAAGGACCAAATGACAGTTTCAGTGCAGCTTCAAAGGGCTTTAAACGATACCAGACGATGAATAAGGGTCTTATCTAGCGAAACGATCGGTCATTTAAAAAATAAATAAAAAACTTTAAGTTTTAAAAGCACAAATGCTCGCCTTGCTCTGTTCTGTGATGCGCGTTCGTGACGGCACGTAATATGCAATTACGTTGAAACTAACGCGCATCACAGAACAGAGCAAGGATTATATGGAGAAAAATCCTGTAATGTTTTCATCAAAAACCTTAATTTCTTTTCGACTGAAGAAAGAAAGACATGGACATCTTGGATGACATCGGGGTGAGTAAATTATCAGCAAAAGTTTTTTTAAAAGTGAACTAATCCTTTAAGCTACATTAAGCGTTTTGTCCTGATGGAAGGGGAATCCTTGAGTATGATGAGGTAGAGGGAAACCGATTATACTACCGTTCATGGTAGAAAAAGTTGATAACATGTAGCCTAAGGCCTAAAACCCTGGGCATAATAACGGAACAAAATCATTTAAAACAAGAGCCAGAGAAAATACGTTACATTTTATCGACATTTTAATATAGAATCAACACAAACAAAATATGTGTGAAATGAGATACTAGTAACACTTTCGCTGATATTCCGTATCATAACAAGCAAAGTGTCTCAACTGAAAGAAAAAAATGCTGCGCTGCCAAAACGCTCTAAAGCGGCCATAGCTAGGCGTTTTCAGCAGGCTAAAAACGCTTTGGTGGACACACGGCCTTAGTGCCGCTTCACTCAGAATGCATAATATTTCAAAGCGAAAACGCAAGATGCCAAACACGGGCAGTGGAACGGGGGAAAAACACAAGATCTCGAGGTGCGTTTTAGTTGAACTTATTTTAACTTGAGGGCTGTGCTTTGAGAACGCTGTGTCATGCGCGAGACGCGAGCGCAACAGTTAAACACGGCTAGTGCGTTCACACTGAAAAACAATGGAAAAGTAGCAGAGTGGAATGGAAAAACACGTTCTGTCTGTGTGAACAGCCCCTAATGCCGAAGAATGCTTTAATCAAGACATCTATATTTAGCCTAATTGACATCAGAACATGCATTAAATGAGTGTCAAATGAGTTCTGAGATGCTGGTCCTCAACCAGTCTTACGTCACTCACTCCATACGAGATCGGCTTTTGCCTTTTGATATATTCATTTATTTTAGAGTCATAAAAACATATTCGACAACATATAAAAAAACGAAATAATCTTTAGAGTAATTTTAGAAGATGTTCTTAAAAAACATGTTGAAAAACAAAGTAGGCTAATTCAAAGTCATGTCATTAGGGAGTGCTGCATCACCCATAGTTCCCGCCACGACTGAACCTTCATTCCTCGTTTGGATAAAAGTTATTGACACTGGGGAGCCGTGTTATTATAGCTAACCAAAACCATAAAAAATAAAAATAAAACATTTGGAATTAAATGAAAGTTAACTGAAACTAAAAGTTAACTTAACTGAACTAATAGCCTAAATTTTTTTTGACAACATTTAGTTTCACTTTAAGCACTAAAATAAACTAAAATTAATAAAAACGATTAATTAACCATAATATAAATTCATAACATAAAATTAGTACTGTAAAATCGATTAATCGTATCTAACATACAGGTTTGCATTTATATAAGATATGTGTTTGTATATCAATTTATATACATACAAAACGGTATCTAAAACAGTATAAATGATGCTAAATAACACGGCCGTGATTGTGTTAAATTATTAACAAGTTCTTCAAGTAGCCTACATATTTGAGTTCATAGGCGCTGATGAAAACATTGGAGAATTTCTGGTGTATCTTAATATTATGATGTGGTCGTTTATGCAGAACACGATTTTATGATTTGTTCTTTGACGACAGCATCTGAAATGTTGACAAATCCAAGATGGCGGACACGCTGACGTATTCGGAGTGGCCGAATGTGGCATCTATAAGTTGTTTACTTATATCACATTAAACGTTATGTTGCATATTTTAACTTGAGCGCCACAAACATCACCCGATATGAATATGTTCAGATGGATTACTACGTATCCCGCCACAGATTCAAATGTGCCGTTGATAGTAAACAGATCCCTTACAACTCCGTTATGTAAAGTCACTGAACTAGCAAGGACGGCGTGGGCTAGTTACAGCACTGTAGTAGCCTATTATAGAGTATGAGAGAAAGACGGAGAGAGAAACTGAGCTTGTGCGATTACCTTCGTCTGTTAGAGCTTTTATTCACCAGGTCCAGTCAAAAAGTCGTGGAATAATACATAATAACACTGAGGAACATCCTTTTAGCGTTGATTTCACATGACGGCCGTCAGTTAGTGCTGATCGATATTGGCGCGCAATTTATTCGGTGACGCGTTGCTAGACAGTTGAGCCTTATAAGGTGATGTTCAAAAATAATAATAATTAAAAAATTCTACAAAAAAGTAACAACAAAGTAATTATTAAAATAATTTCAACCTGTTTAGTTCCTAAATTAATCAAGAGTTTTTGAACAAATTAGTTGAATGGACTGACTCACTCACTCACATAGACGTCATCTGGCGAAAAACATGTAACTTGCACTGAGTGTAAACAACTGAGAATTTTCACTGTTTTTGATGCTCATCCAGAGTACCTAAAATATCAATAGTAAAGGGGTGTAAGGATAACCTAATGTCATGATTCATACATATCACGATACTGAACTCAACTCACAATATGATATTATTGCGATACTCCATATGATAAAAGATTAACAAAAAATGAAATGTTGATTAAAATGCTAAATTTGATATTACATTGTGTGTGTAAATGAATAGACTTGGACTTGGTGCTGAAACCCAAAGCACAGGACAATAGAGACACCAGAATAAACATTTTATGATTCTGAAGATGAAAATACTGAATTATTTCAGATGAATATGCTTGATCTCTGTCACTGACTACATAGGCCACTTTTTACACAAATATTCCCCCATTGCATTATTATACATTATATTGAAATATAGTAGTTTAATGTAGTACTACTAACACTAAAACTCTGAAAACTTACAGTAATTTTTATCTATCCACGAACCACGATACATATTCTCACCATTCACGATACATATTGTTGCATTTTTGTATTGCGATGTATTGTGAAACGATATATTGTTACACCCCTACTAGTAATAATAAGATAATAAAGTGTGTGTGTGTTCCTCAGGTCACTGATCTTCGTGACGGGGTCATCAGAGTTCACGCGCCGCTTCACGCGAAGGTTTCAATGGCGATTCAGTTGAGCTGCGAGATGAAGGCCAGAGACATCACGGCACGCTTCGACATCGAGAACGGGTTAGTGAAGCACTTAACACACACAGGTCACATGACCCAACCAACCCATGTTGTTAACCAATCGCTGCCGATTGCAGGCGCGGGTCGCGAGGCGCTAGTCGGCGACAGAGACAGTGTCTGTTCGAGGTGGGAGGAAACATCGGTGAGTCCAACATCATCAGTGCAATTATATTAGTAATAATAAATAGTAATTATTAGGGGTGTAACAATATATCATGTCACAATATATCGCAATACAAAAATGCAACAATATGCATCATGGATAGTCGAACCAAAATAAAAAATACTGTGTGAAATGAATTCTAGTTTTCAGAGTTTTAGTGTCAGTACTACATTAAACTACTATATATAATGTTGAATATAATGTATAATAATGGGAATATTTGTGGCTCCTGATAATGCCAAATATCTGATGTTACCAGTAAAAAGTGTTGTACATTATTTTAAATATATCTAGTCAGTGACAGAGATCAAGCATATTCATCTACAATAATTCAGTATTTTCATCTTCAGAATCATGAATATGTTTATTCTGGTGTCTCTATTGTCCTGTGCTTTGGGTTTCAGCACCAAGTCCAAGTCTATTCATTTACACACACAATGTAATATATCAAACTTAGCATTTTCATTTTTTCTCTTAACCTTTTATCATATGTCTTGGAGTAACGCAGTAATATGGTATCGTGAGTTCAGTATCGGGATATGTATCGAATCGTGACATGAGAGTATCGTTACACATCTGATATATTATTAGTAATAATATAATATTAGTGAATAATGAAGCATTAATCTGAAGAACGGTTGCTTCTCTCTAGGCGAGCGCTGCCTGGATCCAGACGCACATTTACTCGACGTTTACCACGCTAATCCTCACTGCGAGTGGGTGTTAAAGTCACGCTGACCTGAGAACAGTTGAACACGCGTGTGTTTCTGCAGAGGTGCTCCGGAGGTCAGAGGTCAAACCCTGAGGCGTGGTTCAATGCTGGTCATTGAGTGCCAAAACTGTGTGTGACGTCCCGGACAGAAGCATGTTTCATTACTTCTTACCACTAGCCAGTGTAAAAAAGAGCATGTACATAAAATATTTATACCACTAATTTATCCTGCTGTATGAGAATTATTTTGTATTGTTTCTATAAGCTGCATGTTTGTGATGAAGCCATGTGAACTGAAACCTGCGAGCGGCTCGTATTCACACCAAAATCCAACAAAAAACACATTTTATATCAAATTCTCATTGTTTATGAATTACTAAAATGGGGGAAAATGTTTACATTAATATTAGTGCTGGGCAACTATTAATCGCATCCACAATAAAAGTTTGTGTATACATAATATATGTGTGTGTACTGTGTATAATTATTATTTTGTATATATAAATACACACATATGCATGTATATATTTAAGAAATACTTTCCTGTATATATATCGATTTATATTATATATAAATAACACATTTTCCTTAAATATATACATGCATGTGTGTGTAATTATATATACACTAAATAATTATACACAGTACACACACATATATTATGTAAACACAAACGTTTATTTTGGATGCGATTAATCATTTCACAGCACTAATTAATAGTTGATGTAGTGCCTTTAATTAACTCATTACTGTTACAATAGTAATAATGACCATTAATCAAAAACATAACATGCCCTGATGTATTACATTAATTTTACAGTAATGTGAATAATGTGAAATAATGTCACAATACAAAAATGTTATGGTTCTAAAATTAAATGACATTTTGCCTTTTGATTTTGGTTTGAAATATGAGCTGCACGGGTAAATATGACCTCAAATTAAACCTGATGAATATTAATGCCAATGTCATCAAACACTAACCGGACTGATGAAGGAGTGAAAAACTGAAACATTAAAAGTTGATGAACATACAAAAGAAAGTATACATACAGAAGATCATTCAGAGGACAGATGACCTTTGACCCCTGATGATTTACTTCAGTGTCTGCCAATAATACTGTTGATGCTCTGAATATGTTTGTTTTTTCATCTTAAAGCTGTTTTTTATGTATGATGTACTGAAATGTGCACTTGTTGATTGGAATTTTTTTATTTAATTTTTTTATAGTAACACGTTCTTGACGTTGCCAACTGAATTTGTGCATCGAATCATTTATTTTCCTGATTTGAGTTGTGGAAGCTCATGATGAATGGGTTCAGTGTGTGCTTGGTGTTTTATCATAGTGACCGTTTTACAGCAAAGCCATGCAAATATTTTCTGTAGCCTCATTTCATCAAAACCACATTAATAATACGCCGGCCAAACATGAAGTCACAGTGAGTATTATGAAGAAGATGTAGCCATATCATAGATTTCATATCATGATGTTAAATATGTAATGAAGTTGCTGTAATATTTGGGTGAAACTGCAGGTCATTATGAAACTAATCCAATTAAAACACATGAAACCTCATCAGTGTGTCATTGTTGCATAAGATCTCTCATCTGAACAAGTTTATCCATCAGGACCTGCTGTGGACCACGAGCATCTGCACATCTACATTAACCATGTGATCGCTTGATCTTCAGAAATATTCAAAAAAGTCTGGAAAACATGGTGTTACTGTAGTAAAAGTCCAGAAAACATGATGTTACTGTAGTAAAAGTCTGGAAAACATGGTGTTACTGTAGTAAAAGCCTAGAAAACATGGTGTTACTGTAGTAAAAGTCTGGAAAACATGGTGTTACTGTAGTAAAAGTCCAGAAAACATGGTGTTACTGTAGTAAAAGTCTGGAAAACATGGTGTTAATGTAGTAAAAGTCTGGAAAACATGGTGGTACTGTAGTAAAAGCCTGGAAAACATGGTGTTACTGGAAAACATGGTGTTACTGGAAAACGTGGTGTTACTGTAGTAAAAGTCTGGAAAACATGGTGTTACTGTAGTAAAAGTCTGGAAAACATGGTGGTACTGTAGTAAAAGCCTAGAAAACATGGTGTTACTGTAGTGAAAGCCTGGAAAACATGGTGTTACTGTAGTAAAAGTCTGGAAAACATGGTGGTACTGTAGTAAAAGCCTAGAAAACATGGTGTTACTGGAAAACGTGGTGTTACTGTAGTAAAAGTCTGGAAAACATGGTGTTACTGTAGTAAAAGTCTGGAAAACATGGTGGTACTGTAGTAAAAGCCTATAAAACATGGTGTTACTGTAGTAAAAGCCTGGAAAACATGGTGTTACTGTAGTAAAAGCCTGGAAAACATGGTGTTACTGTAGTAAAAGCCTGGAAAACATGGTGTTACTGTAGTAAAAGCCTGGAAAACATGGTGTTACTGGAAAACGTGGTGTTACTGTAGTAAAAGTCTGGAAAACATGGTGTTACTGTAGTAAAAGTCTGGAAAACATGGTGGTACTGTAGTAAAAGCCTAAAAACATGGTGTTACTGTAGTAAAAGCCTGGAAAACATGGTGTTACTGGAAAACGTGGTGTTACTGTAGTAAAAGTCTGGAAAACATGGTGTTACTGTAGTAAACGTCTGGAAAACATGATGTTACTGTAGTAAAAGTCTGGAAAACATGGTGTTACTGTAGTAAAAGCCTAGAAAACATGGTGTTACTGTAGTAAAAGTCCAGAAAACATGGTGTTACTCTAGTAAAAGCCCAGAAAACATGGTGTTACTGTAGTAAAAGCCCAGAAAACATGGTGTTACTGTAGTAAAAGCCCAGAAAACATGGTGTTGCTGTAGTAAAAGTCCAGAAAACATGTTGTTACTGTAGTAAAAGCCCAGAAAACATGGTGTTACTGTAGTAAAAGTCCAGAAAACATGGTGTTACTGTAGTAAAAAACTGTGAAAATGAGTGAAAAACTGACACGTAAAAGATTATGAACTACAGAAACAAAAGATCATTCAGTTAACAGATGACCTTTGACCCCTGATGATTTACTTCAGTGTCTGCCAATTATATCATTATCTTTGTTCTCTTTGATGTTCTCAAGAAGACGTAACCATTCATCATAGATTTCATATCATGATGTTAAATATGTAATGAAGTTGCTGTAATATTTGAGTGAAACTACAAGTCATTATGAAACTAATCCAATTAAAACACATGAAACCTCAGTGTGTCATTGTTGCACAATATCACTCATCTGAACAAGTTTGTGTCTCTAAAGCTCTTTGTTTGAATCCGTGTCAGTATCAGCGCTCTGGAATGTTCCAGATAGTGAAGGAATGTTGGTTTCATCATCAGTAAAACAAGCCACACGCTCCACTAAGAAACAAGTTGCATTTTATCAAGTTACAAGTATCAAATCTGGTAAACCGTCACAATAAGGGTTCAGTTAACATGAACAATGTAAAACTCTTAAATGTTAAACATTTTTAAAATCAAATGGATGCACTGTGAACTAACATAAAAATGAACAATTTGATTATCACTAATTTTACTATTCAAAAATAAAAGCAATGTTAACAAATGAGACCTTATTGTAAAGTGTTACTTAACAGAGTCAAAGTTTTGGGTAAAATCTCTCTGATTATTCTCAGAACATGATGAATTATGGTTTTATGCAGGGCAGGAATGAGGAAACACATGTTTGTGTGTGAACGCGGCACTGAAGTCCAGAACGTCAGTCACGTGACCCTTGAAGACGCGCAGGTTCTTCATGCAACCGCGGAACGACTCTCTGGTGCGAAGACAGTTCTGCTTCACCTCAGCTGTGACACACACACACACACACAGTCAACAACTACTGTGACCTCACCACAGATACATGATTGACAGCCTATTAGGGGTGTGCGATATTGACGAAAAATGATACGAGTGAATCTAATCAATAACAATAACTATACCTCATAATTATGAGATAAAAGTAAAAAGCATGACAAAAATTCTAAATTATGACAAATAGTCAAAATCATGACAAAGTTGAAATTATGACAAAAAGTCAAGATCATGACAAAAATTCTAAATCTTAACATACTAAGTCATACTTATAGATAAAAAATCATAATTATGACATAAAAAAGATTTATGGCAAAGTCAAGATCATGATTCATGACAAAAATTCAAAATTATGACATTATTATATTATAGAAATTCATAACTAGAATAAATGTCATAATTATAGAAAGTCATAATTATGACAAAAAGTTACAATTATAACAAAAATATAAAATTATGACAAAGTCAAAATCATGACATACTAATCATAATTATTAGAAACGGGCCGATGCTGAAGTCAGTACCTGGATGTCCGCCCACATAGATGGGGTTTTTGGTCTCGGCCGATGTGGATGATGAGTACGGGTTCTCCACGGTCACCGTCACGCCGTCGACGGTCAGACTCAAGCTGTGCTTCTGCTTGTTGGCCACCAGGGTCCGCCAGCGCCCGTCACACATGGACCCGCTGCTCCTGCTGCTCGCCGAGATCCGGCCCGCGCCGTTATTCACGCTGAACACCACCTGCGACGGGTCGAGCGTCATTCACTGGCACCGTAACATGGGTCACTGGAGGCTAACCGTACTGGAAGCTAACCGTACTGGAGGCTCACCGTACTGGAGGCTAACCGTACTGGAGGCTAACCGTACTGGAAGCTAACCGTACTGGAGGCTAACCGTACTGGAAGCTAACCGTACTGGAGGCTAACCGTACTGGAGGCTAACCGTACTGAAGGCTAACTGTACTGGAGTCTAATCGTACTGGAGGCTAACCGTACTGGAGTCTAATCGTACTGGAGGCTAACCGTACTGGAGGCTAACCGTACTGAAGGCTAATAGTACTGAAGGCTAATAGTACTGAAGGCTAATAGTACTGGAGGCTAACCGTACTGGAGGCTAACCGTACTGAAGGCTAATAGTACTGAAGGCTAATAGTACTGGAGTCTAATCGTACTGGAGGCTAACCGTACTGGAGTCTAACCGTACTGAAGGCTAACCGTAATGGAGGCTAACTGTACTGAAGGCTAACCGTACTGGAGGCTAACTGTACTGGAGGCTAACCGTACTGGAGTCTAATCGTACTAGAGGCTAACCGTACTGGAGTCTAACGGTACTGGAGTCTAATAGTACTGAAGGCTAACCCTACTGGAGTCTAATCGTACAGGAGGCTAAACGTACTGGAGGCTAACCGTACTGGAGTCTAACCGTACTGGAGTCTAACCGTACTGGAGTCTAATCGTACTGAAGGCTAACCGTAATGGAGGCTAACTGTACTGAAGGCTAATAGTACTGAAGGCAAACCGTACTGGAGGCCAACTGTACTGGAGTCTAACCGTACTGAAGGCTAACCATACTGGAGTCTAATCGTACTGGAGGCTAACCGTACTGGAGTCTAACCATACTGGAGTCTAATAGTACTGAAGGCTAACCGTACTGGAGGCTAACTGTACTGAAGGCTAATTGTACTGAAGGCTAACCGTACTGGAGGCTAACTGTACTGAAGGCTAACCGTACTGGAGTCTAACCGTACTGGAGTCTAACCGTACTGGAGTCTAATCGTACTGAAGGCTAACCGTAATGGAGTCTAACCGTACTGGATGCTGAAGTTTGATGACTTTGCCCCAAAATAAGGTTTAAAACGCCTTTTTCCCCACAGGTTATAATTTTACTACGCATGCGCAAGGGTTCTCTCCCTCTCTGTCGTGCGCGCGCTACACGGTTTGAAGCTCAGTATGTGCGGGCTCTTGCTCGCTCGCTCTAGATTCCGGGAGATTTGAACTAATTTGCGGGCATCAGAGAGCCTCTATCAATATGGGGGAGACTCCCGGAACTTCCGGGAGGACTTAGGATGTCTGATATTTACACAACTCACACATACACTGCATATCAAATCTGGCGCATTTTCAAACAGTAACGTATTTTCCGCTGTCACAAACCTCGACTGTGCGCATGCGTCAGTGGAACCAGACGATAGGCTTAAATGTTTCCCAGCTTGACTGTTAAAAACAGACAATTGGCTTTCCAGCGGGAGGGGCGGGACATGTGCATACAACCGCCATCTTTGGCGTTACGGGGTTTCCCTATATAGTTGTATTGAGGATTGAGGAAGTGGCATGTCTCTATATAAATAGTCTCTGACCGTACTGACCTGTCCGTTTAGCAGCTCCAGGCCGATGGCGTCCACTTTCGTGCTGCTGATTCCCAACAGAATCCCGTCGGGAGCCGTGGAGCGGAAGTCCAGACTCACCGTCACGTCCGAGCCCACGTTATAGCCCTCCTTCACTGCAGGAGCAGACACACTCAATCAGGGCATTACACGACAACATAAGCACACAAAACAGACGAATTTATGACAAAGTTGAAATTATGACAAAAAGTCAATTATGAGGAAAAAGTCCAAATCATGACAAAAATTCTAAATTATGACAAAAAAGTTAAAATTCTGTCAATTGACAAAGTTAAAATTATAACAAAAATGCTAAATTATGACAAAGTCAGTGACATTAAAAGTCAAAATTATGATGACAAAAGTCCAAATCATGACAAAAAGTCAATCATAGATCAAAAGTCATAATTATGACAAAAGAAAATTATGGGATAAAAAGTAAAAATTCTGACATCATAATTTGAAGACATGAAGTTTTCATCTTCATAATTATAGCATAAAAAGCAATAATTATGACATAAAAGAAAGTGATGGCATAAAAAGTTTTCATCTTACAATTTTGACTTTTTATGATTTACCAAAGAATGATTTTTTTTCTTATGTGATGGAAATGGGCTTCCAGGCTTATGCATGCGTTGTTTATATTTTCTTTAAATGAAATAGAGAACAGCGGCCCATATATGCAATATCACACTGAGACATCAATGTGTGTGTGAGAGAGATCTAGAGGAGGTTCTGTTCTCTGAGATGTGTGTGAGAGAGTTATAGTCTAGGTTCTGTTCTCTGAGATGTGTGTGAGAGAGTTCTAGAGGAGGTTCTGTTCTCTGAGATGTGTGAGAGAGAGTTCTAGAGGAGGTTCTGCTCTCTGAGATGTGTGTGAGAGAGTTCTAGAGGAGGTTCTGCTCTCTGAGATGTGTGTGACAAAGTTCTAGAGGAGGTTCTGTTCTCTGAGATGTGTGAGAAAGAGTTCTATAGGAGGTTCTGTTCTCTGAGATGTGTGAGAGAGAGTTCTATAGGAGGTTCGGTTCTCTGAGATGTGTGTGAGAGAGTTCTAGAGGAGGTTCTGTTCTCTGAGATGTGTGAGAGAGAGTTCTAGATGAGGTTCTATTCTCTGAGATGTGTGAGAGAGAGTTCTATAGGAGGCTCTGTTCTCTGAGATGTGTGAGAGAGAGTTCTAGAGGAGGTTCTGTTCTCAGATCTGTGGGAGTTCTAGATGAGGTTCTGTTCTCTGAGATGTGTGAGAGAGAGTTATATAGGAGGTTCTGTTCTCTGAGATGGGTGTGACAAAGTTCTATAGGAGGTTATGTTCTCTGAGTTGTGTGATAGAGAGTTCTATAGGAGGTTCGGTTCTCTGAGATGTGTGAGAGAGTTCTAGAGGAGGCTCTGTTCTCTGAGATGTGTGAGAGAGAGTTCTAGAGGAGGTTCTGTTCTCTAAGATGTGAGAGAGAGATTTCTAGAGGAGGTTCTGCTCTCTGAGATGTGTGAGATAGAGTTCTAGAGGAGGTTCTGTTCTCTGAGATGTGTGAGAGAGAGTTTTAGAGGAGATTCTGTTCTCTGAGATGTGTGAGAAAGAGTTCTAGAGGAGATTCTGTTCTCTGAGATGTGAGAGAAAGAGTTCTAGAGGAGGTTCTGTTCTCTGAGATGTGTGAGAGAGAGTTCTAGAGGAGGTTCTATTCTCTGAGATGTGTGACAGAGAGTTCTAGAGGAGGTTCTGCTCTCTGAGATGTGTGTGAGAGTTCTAGAGGAGGTTCTGTTCTCTGAGATGTGTGAGAGAGAGTTCTAGAGGAGGTTCTGTTCTCAGATCTGTGAGAGTTCTAGATGAGGTTCTGTTCTCTGAGATGTGTGAGAGAGAGTTCTATAGGAGGTTCTGTTCTCTGAGATGGGTGTGACAAAGTTCTATAGGAGGTTCTGTTCTCTGAGTTGTGTGATAGAGAGTTCTATAGGAGGTTCGGTTCTCTGAGATGTGTGAGAGAGAGTTCTAGAGGAGGTTCTGTTCTCTGAGATGTGTGAGAGAGAGTTCTAGAGGAGGTTCTGTCCTCTGAGATGTGAGAGAGAGAGTTCTAGAGGAGGTTCTGCTCTCTGAGATGTGTGAGAGAGTTCTAGAGGAGGTTCTGTTCTCTGAGATGTGTGTGAGAGAGTTCTAGAGGAGGTTCAGTTCTCTGATATGTGTGAGAGAGAGTTTTAAAGGAGGTTCTGTTCTCTGAGATGTGTGAGAGAGAGTTCTAGAGGAGGTTCTGTTCTCTGAGATGTGTGAGAGAGAGTTCTAGAGGAGGTTCTGTTCTCTGAGATGTGTGAGAGAGAGTTCTATAGGATGTTCTGTTCTCTGAGATGGGTGTGACAAAGTTCTATAGGAGGTTCTGTTCTCTGAGTTGTGTAATAGAGAGTTCTATAGGAGGTTCGGTTCTCTGAGATGTGTGAGAGAGAGTTCTAGAGGAGGTTCTGTTCTCTGAGATGTGTGAGAGAGAGTTCTAGAGGAGGTTCTGTTCTCTGAGATGTGAGAGAGAGAGTTCTAGAGGAGGTTCTGCTCTCTGAGATGTGTGTGAGAGAGTTCTAGAGGAGGTTCTGTTCTCTGAGATGTGTGTGAGAGAGTTCTAGAGGAGGTTCAGTTCTCTGATATGTGTGAGAGAGAGTTTTAGAGGAGGTTCTGTTCTCTGAGATGTGTGAGAGAGAGTTCTAGAGGAGGTTCTGTTCTCTGAGATGTGTGAGAGAGAGTTCTAGAGGAGGTTCTGTTCTCTGAGATGTGTGAGAGAGAGTTCTAGAGGAGGTTCTGCTCACTGAAAGCTGCGTATCCGCCTCCGCTGAAGAAGGTCCCGTCCTGAGCGCCTTTAAAGCAGGAGCTCGTCCCATCGGCCACCAGTGGCCTGTTCAGGTCCATACGCACACCGTTCAGAGTCACGTCCTGAAGACACGCCGCCAGGCTGTGTGTGACCTGCAGAACCACACACACACACCTCGGGTTAACACGGGACATTCCTGTGCTTTTTACACTTTTAACTTACTGTAAAGACACCTTCATCTCTTCAGTGTGTAATGTTGCTGTTTGATCATGATAAAGCTCCAGTTCTTCTCTATATCAGTGTCAGTGTTTCTGAACTCCTGAAACGCCTCCATTGTATCTTGAGTTTCTTCCGGGAACGAACACGTCACAATATTCCTCATTATAATAATTCATACGCAGAATAACGGGGCGGGGCCTAGTTGAGTTAGTTAGTAGTGTGTTGAAACTAGTGGTTATGGTAAGGGGCGGGATATTTCCCAAACACACTCGAAGCGCTCGACCAATCACAACACACTGCTCCAGCCGACCAATCAGAGCACAGTGTGCTTTTCAGAAGGAGGGGCTTCATAGAGACAGGAAGTAAACAGAGCGTTACTGACAGACTGGGAAGAGAGGAGCCGCAACAATGGAGAATATGAGGAAAATAATCAACATTCAAGCAGGAAAACCTGTTCTAGTAGAGCCTGAAAACAACATCAAGACTTTATATTGAAACATTTCAAACTGGTTTTGAAGTGAAAAGCATCAGTTACGTTTCCGATCCTCTTGGCTGTGTATGTGGAAGGAATTCCTCCGAGGTACAACTTCCCCTCAACGTCGAGTGTGTGTCCTTTAGTGGAGATGCGGTCGGAGTCGCTGCCGTCCACACTGACCATCACTGACTTCTTACTAAACTCGGCCTTCACCTGCACACACACACACACACACACGCACACACACACACACGCACACACGCACACACACACACACGTGTTATTCAAGAACTGACTGATTGTGAAAGGGATAGTTCACCCAAAAATGAAAATCAGCCCATGATTTACTCTCCCTCAAGTCATCCTAGGTGTATATGACTCTTCTTTCAGACGAATACAATCAGAGTTATATCATAAAAGTGCATCTATCCATCATAAAAGTGCTCCACAGGCTGTGGAGCACTTTTATGATGGATAGATGCACTTTTATGGACTTCAGAACAGAAACAGCCATTCACTGCCATTATAAAGCTTGGAAGAGCCAGGACATTTTTTAATATAACTCTGTATTCGTCTGAAAGAAGAGAGTCATATACACCTAGGATGAGTTGAGGGAGAGTAAATCATGGGCTAATTTTCATTTTCGGGTGAACTATCCCTTTAATGGACGGCTAGTCAGAGTGGAGGTGGTTTAACTCACGGTGTGCCAGAGGCCGTCGCTGATGCCAGCAGGGATCGTGGAACTGGCGGGTCCTCGGCCCAGGTCACATGACAGAAGCAGACGGCCCATCTGAAGCTGCAGAACCGCGTAATCTTGCTGGTTAGCGTTAGCCATGTAGAACAGAAGCCCGCTGTGAGCAAACGTCCGCACGGAGAGCTTCACCACGAAACTGTGACACACACACACACACACACACACACACACACACACACACACACACACACACACACACACACACACACACACACACACACACAGTGAAGCGTTACATCATTACCTGTTACAATCTGTGAAAAGACTATTTAAAGTGGATAAACAGTAGTGGGGAAAAATTATGGAAGTTTGTTTCCACCACAGAATGAAAAAAAAAGTAATTGCGACTATTTTTCTTACAATTGCTTTTTATCTTGCATTTCTGACTTTATAACTCACAATTCTGTCTTTATATCTCACAACTCTGACTTTATAACTCACAATTCTGTCTTTATATCTCACAACTCTGACTTTATAACTCACAATTCTGACTTTATAACTCACAATTCTGACTTTATATCTCACAATTCTGACTTTGAAACTCACAATTCTGACTTTGTAACTCGCAATTCTGACTTTATATCTCACAATTCTGACTTTATATCTCACAACTCTTGACTTTATAACTCACAATTCTGACTTTATAACTCACAATTCTGACTTTATATCTCACAACTCTGACTTTATAACTCGCAATTCTGACTTTATAACTCACAATTCTGACTTTATAATTCACAAATCTGACTTTATAACTCACAATTCTGACTTTATATCTCACAATTCTGACTTTATATCTCACAACTCTGACTTTATAACTCACAATTCTGACTTTATATCTCACAATTCTGACTTTATATCTCACAATTCTGACTTTATATCTCACAACTCTGACTTTATATCTCACAACTCTGACTTTATAACTCACAATTCTGACTTTATAACTCACAATTCTGACTTTATATCTCACAATTCTGACTTCATATCTCACAATTCTGACTTTATATCTCACAACTCTGACTTTATAACTCACAATTCTGACTTTATAACTCACAATTCTGACTTTATAACTCACAATTCTGACTTTATATCTCACAATTCTGACCTTATATCTCACAACTCTGACTTTATAACTCACAATTCTGACTTTATATCTCACAATTCTGACTTTATAACTCACAATTCTAACTTTATATCTCACAATTCTGACTTTATAACTCACAATTCTGACTTTATAACTCACAATTCTGACTCTATATCTCACAATTCTGACTTTATAACTCACAATTCTAACTTTATATCTCACAATTCTGACTTTATAACTCACAATTCTGACTTTATATCTCACAATTCTGACTTTATAACTCACAATTCTCACTTTATGTCTCGCAATTCTCACTTTATAACTCACAATTCTGACTTTATATCTCACAATTCTCACTTTATATCTCACAATTCTAACTTTATATCTCACAATTCTGACTTTATAACTCACAATTCTGACTATATCTCACAATTCCGACTTTATCACTCACAATTCTGACTTTATATCTCACAATTCTGACTTTATAACTCACAATTCTGACTTTATATCTCACAACTCTGACTTTATAACTCGCAATTCTGACTTTATAACTCACAATTCTGACTTTATAACTCACAATTCTGACTTTATAACTCACAATTCTAACTTTATATC